>UELV01174581.1:4385-15348 GCA_900490015.1 Megastigmus stigmatizans | reverse complement strand
AAATTATTACTATACTTTATATCAAATATTAAAAGCTTGGTATACCAATTTCAAAAGTAATATTTTTTAGTATATAAATAACTGATTTTACTATACTGTTTAGCAAAATTCATAATATTATTTACTAAATTAAAAAATAAAGTTATTGAAATTTTACTGCGTATAATTTTTAGTATACACGTTAGCAATTTTTAGTTACTACTCTAATCATTTTTCAGTGACAGGACTTGCGGAAATTATTGAATGTATGCTAATAAGTTTTATAATTATTGTAAAGTTTCTCATAATTTGACTCTGTCTCGCCATTAGTGAAGATTATAGTAATTTTAAAGAGAGTATTTTTCTCCGTGTAAATATTTTTAATAAAATTTAGGGTAAGTTCTCTATTACTTGGGAATTTTGGTATATATGTACATCCAATTTATAAGGATGTAGGATAATGCAAAAAATCGAAAACAAAATTTTAAACATCGTAAACAAAAACAAATTTCCTGTAAATAACATACCCCTCAACGTCAGGCAATTATACCAAATAGAAGTTATACCGTATCACTATGATAAACTGAAAGGAATGTACTTAAATAGTAAAAGTACAACTAGATATAAGGCAATACAATACAATTGCCAAATAATAAAAAAGCAATACGATTGCCAAATAATAAAAAAGCTATAAAAATAGCTACAATAAAGCTGTAAAGATCTTCAACATATTGCCAAATGTAGTTAAACATATAAAGACAAAAGTCATTTAGGAAAAATATACTAAAAAATTTATATTCCAGTACGTTTACGTCTAGATACGCCATTGAAGTTGTATTAAGTATATATGTTACGATTTTACAGATTCTATCTAGTATGTAAGATATAATATAAAAGTTAATCTAGCCTATGTGCAGATGACATGTTCACCTCTTTATAGGTATTCTTTTACATGTGTATGATTGTATCTACTTTGGAAAATTATCTGGATCAATAATAAATAAATAAATAAATAAATTAGCCACAGTAGATATGTGGCTTTGACAAATCAAAGTGATTAATGATTTTGGGAATAGTGCTATGGGGTCTATACACAGTTAACAACAGAAAATCTATTACCAGACATATCGGGTATACAAAAAATAGCTTCTATAAATTAAGAAGACCCATTTGTAGAGATTTATTTAAAAGAATCATAAGTGAGCATAGTCGTGCAAGCCCCCAAGAAAACAGCAGGGATATTCTCAGGACCAGAATTTGGATTAACATCTAGATTATTTATTCACGATTAGATTCAGCCACAAGATAAGAATTTCAGATTAGTTTCGATCGCCATAACATCGGGTGAATATCGATCGCCATAACATTGGGTGAATATCAATTGCCATAATTTAGACATCAGGGACAAGCCTATTATCATAGAATAATTTATACATACGTCCAAATCCTGGTCTGAAAATACATCAGCTCATTGGACACTAGATAAATAGTTATTTATTTTGGTATAATTCGCTTCATTAAAATCAACACTTTGACTCAAATATTTTGAAGTCGAAGGTAATTAGATGCTGATTCATCCGAAGATTGCAGAAAACAACAGGTTCAGTCATGGGCAGATATAATGTGTGGTTCTGTAATAAGGCGGGAACCGCTGGGACATGTTTAAATATATAAATGTGTTGCTGATATATTGCGTATTATATCTGTGATTTGGAGAAATATGATCATTAAATGTATATGACTGATCCTCTGGTTTTTGGCGCACATAGTGTTGGTAAAGTTATAAGGATAAAGGAGTTTTATATTCTTAAGAATTTAAGAATGCCAAGCGGGAGATAACAATTGAGTGGAACATGACCTTGTAATTTAATTAAAAAATTGTTGTTAAAATGCATTTTGTAATGACTATTACATAGAATTTATTAAAAAATAGCATTAACCGCGAGTTTGCATACAAATTCATAATTAAAGTATTAATTTGATGTTGTTTTCAATTATAATGAATATCAGGCTAGACGGAGCGGGATATTCAAATTTAGTGGAAATGACCTTGTAAATTAATAATAACTGCTGCAATTTATTTTGTAATCATTTTATATAGGATGTATTGAAACTTTAATTCTGAGTTTCTATGCAAATTTTTAACTAAAAAAATAATTTTAAAGCTATTTATATTCAGCTCAATTTAAATCTCCCGCTTGGCATACTTAAATTCTTAAGAATATAAGACACCATCTAAATGTACCCTAATTCTTCGACAGTATAATCACAATGCTGCTCTTAAAGATTCGGCTTGTTTCTTTTCACAATTCAGACGACACCTTCAATGTACTGGTATGCTGATTTCGGTCACACCTGAAAATATTGCATCCATAAAGGTCTATATCAGGTGCTGGATCCATAATGTTGAGATTGAGCTCCAACGTTTTCATCTGCTCCTAAACCCATGCCTGTTCTGCTAGTATAAACAAAACTTGCAACGTGCTTCATTTACTTGATGGTGCTCCATCTACTAGTTCTTGAAGCAGGACTATGACCAACATCAACAATCGTGGGAGTGCCATTCAAATATTCAATAGTTTTTGACACAAAAGAATTGGCTGTATTATAAGAATATAGTTACGGAGAGATTTTGATTGCTCTTGCTGTTTGGTCGTAAGGTCAAATGCCATACTGCGATACCTACAGAAATCATGACATTTACGTAAATCAACTAGAATGATAAGAAACATTGCTATCAGTATGAGTATTTTAAAATTTGGAAATTCTTTGCACATGCGCACCTTATTACACAGTGCTGTTATATTCTGTAATTATATTGCAAGGTCGTAAGTAAAATCGCGTCAGTTCAGTTGGCAAGTACTTATTGGGAAAGGCAAGAGTGAAGGGCGAGCTATAGAAATAACGTGTGCGTGTGTATAGTTGTTTAGTCTGATGGTCGAGTTGCAGCAGGCAATGAGTGCAGGAAGATTTCGTGTATTAGTAGCTCATAATGACTTGCCTCAAGTTGCTATCAATCTGTTGAAGACAAAGTGTGTTATATTCTTTATATTTCTTTTAGTATCTATGCTTTTGTAGATTACGAATATACCTATAGGATTACGTGTGCTCGTAATGCTATAGGTATAAGAAACTTCTGATCAATTATCGACATCGATCGCGACTATTATTGATTTCTTTGATCAGAAATTATAAATTAAAAATAAAATATTTTTATTCACATCTCAATAGAAATGACCTCTTTTTTTCTCTGAACAACATGTCAAAAATTAGACTTGTTCCTTCTTTTTAACTAAATTTGCTTTTCTCGCTGTTTATGATTTTCTCACTCTCTTTGCGGGTAAAAGATAATTGCATATAAATTTAGCCAAACATTTTTTAAATAATAGATTTGTATGTTACATGTGTCCGCGGAATATGACGAGTCAGCGCGATATAATATGGAGACAATATAAAAAGCAGCGCGGACGTTTTAGCTCAGTGGGTCAGAGCTGTCGACTTTGGCACTTTTTTGTATTAAGAAGTCACTCTTCATATCCAACTCGGCCGTAACACATGTAATATTTATTAAAAATTTACAATATTTCCGTTGCTCCCACTGTCCAAGTGAAAAGAGTGTCCTCAGTTGAGATGGAAATAAAGTACTGATATGTAACTCGGGAGAAAGGTCGATGATAACCTCGGGTGATCAGCGAATAATGTACTATGAGAAGTTCAATATAAATAAAATAATTTTTTATAAATGCTTATTTTCATAGTTTACTCGAGTATCTTGCATGAATTTAATAGTGTTTGGTAAAGTGTGAAATGAAAAAAAAAAGATTAGATAAGATACAGCTTCAAGTGTAATGATATATACGCAAATGATATGCTTATTGTTATATACTGTATAAGTTGCTTTGTATAAGTGAGAAAATTTTTTTTTCCAAAAATGCTTAACAACATTTTTTAAGACTTTTGGAACAAAAATTTATTAGTTTTGAGAAAATTCGTTTTCGTGTCTGTGTTTATGTATGCGTACCTTTGTATCTCGAGAATGCATGTACCGATTTAAAAGTATAAATATTTGTTTTACTCAGTGTTTTTGTCGCATGACGGCTGAATAATAAATTTTAAGATTCATTGATTCCCTTTTAATATATATCAGAAAATTACTTTTTGAATTTTAGCTTTTCAACTTTTTTGTTAAGGGAAGTTTAATGTTTAATAAACTTAGAATGTGCGATAAAAATAGAATTAAATTACCTACAATTTTGCATATTATTATTTTAAGTTGCTTGCATCGTTCTTTTGTTATTTCGAAAATTGTCATTTTTTGAAACTATGGTGTCACGTACGCGACTTGGCTGCTGCGTTCCCACGCGCAGCCAGCGCCTACTTGATACCTGCCCTCTGCCGAATTGGACTCTCGCGCGAGATAAGCGGGATCGTCGGAGACGATCCTGCTGATTCGCGTGAGAAGATCCAACCTCCCTCCAGGTGGACAGATTTGGGAAACCGAGTCTAGCTCGAGCCGCGAGGAACGCGACTCGAGGAGTCTGGGAGACACCGCGACGCGACCCACATCTCTCTCGCGAACGAACTAACGATTAAACAATATTAGTTACACCGAACACCTGTGTTTATTCATTCCCCGATAACCAGCCCCGAACCGAGCATCTCCACGTAACAATGGTAATAACTTTAGAATTTATTAATCATTATCAAATTTAAGCCAATTTTATAGATTATTGTTAGCATGAATCTGTTAAATTTTCAGAAATTAATATTTTATATTTTTTGAGAAATTAACAATATTATGAAAAAAATCGGCTTTCTATTAGATTCGATAACGGGTGTAAAACTGTTCAAATCTTTTCAAAGTTTTATATATAAATAGCATTTTTGTTCCTTGAGAGCTGCATATTTTTTATATACACTTGGTTAATAAATTGAAGATATTTCAATTTTTCTGATTTTTAAGAAAATTTTTTAAATAATTATATTTCAATAATGATTTGATGGAATCTGATGTTTAATATCTTATTTTATTTGTATTTTCAAATAATTTTAAAATAAATTTTATTGAATTATAATTTTTCAATATTAGGTGAATGAATTTTTTTTTTAAATTTTAAGTTATGTTATAATCAAAGTTTATTATATTATTGCATATAGTTGAAAATAGATTTATTTTTAAAAATTTAACAATAAAAAAATATATTTTTAAGATTTAATTGTTACAAACGCCTACAGTTTTATTATTATTTTTGAATGTAGAAGACTAATATAAAATTTAAAAATATATTTCAAATTTTAATATTGGTTGAGAAATTTAAAAAAAATTGTTCTAAATTTCTTATATAATTTTTAAAATATTATTAAATAGTTAAATTACTTACTTTATATATAAATTATAATAATAAGTGTGTATTAGAACATAACATTATGATAGAGGAAGTGCCAATGAATTGGCAATGTTCTTTTTATGTTACTTAAATTTATTAAAAAGAAAGTAAGAATACGTATCATAAATGTATAGGTAAGAAACAAGAAAATGCAACTCCGTCTCATAAAAGTTAGAAAGAAATATTTTTTTTTCAAATATCTCATATTCGTGCAGAATAAATAAAATTATTAATTGAATTTTCAGATGTGATGTAACAGTGTTAAGCTCTAATAAACCCGTGGTAGCAGAAATTTTAAAAGTAATACCGGACTACGATGCACTTCTCGGAAAGGTCTATCGTATCGATGACAAATTTTTGGATGCTGCAGGTCATTATAAAATATTAAAATTTTCATGCCTTCCTATAAAATCACTTTATGAAACTGAGATCATGTCAATATTAAATAAAGATTATGAATTGCAGGAAACAGGCTAAAAGTAATAGCGACACCATCGGCTGGATTTGACCATATGGACATAGTTGCAATTAAAAAACGTGGTATCAAAGTCGGACATAGTCCGAAAGTTCTGTCAGCTGCAGTGGCGGAAATAGCGATTTTCTTGCTGTTAGGCGCAGTAAGACGCGCTCACGAAGGACGATTACTACTTGAACAGTAAGCATATTTTTTTATTTATTTTCAACTCTGGTATGAGAACTGTAAACATTAGTTCTAAAGTCAATCAAAAGTAGAAGGAATATTCATAGAGTCTTAAGTTATACTTATTGCTTTGTGCAGAGGTAAGATGGAACGTTGGTTGCTTGGCTACGATTTACGCAACAAAACTGTGGGTATCGTGGGTCTGGGGAATATCGGCAAGGAAATCGTTAAGAGACTGAAACCCTTCGAGATCAAGAATTTCGTGTACACCGGTCACTCCAAGAAAAAACCTGGTAAAGACGGAGAAATCAAGTGGCTCTGACAGAATTGTAAATAAAAGTGCCAATGTAGAATTCTTCATTATTTTATTTGGTTTTTATTTATAGAAGATGAACTAGGCGCGGAATTTAGAACACTGGATGAACTTTTAAAGGAAAGCGATTTTGTCATCAACTGCGTGCCGTTGACCTCGGAAACGGTCAAAATGTTCAACGACAAATCATTCAAGAAGATGAAAAACACCGCAGTTTTCGTAAATATCGGTAGAGGAGGTACAGTAGATACCGATGCATTAGTCAGAGCTTTGAAGAATGGGACTATATTTGCTGCCGGACTCGACGTTACCGAGCCAGAACCATTACCGGTTGGTCATGAACTATTGAACCTTCCAAATGCTGGTTAGTAACAAGTATTTGATAACCGTTTTGTTCCTTACTGTGAATACTGTTTAAATCATAAATAATTTTTCATTGCAGTAATCCTTCCACATATGGGCCATTCAACGGTCGAGACACATAAGGACTTGGCACTAACGGCAACTCATAATATACTCAATGGCTTAGAAGGCAAACCTTTGCTTTATCCATTGTGAGTCAATGGAAGTTTATGATTACTGCATTTTTTTTCGAGAAATTATTGTTATAACGCATTGCAATTACTCCCCTGCATGCATTGTAATTGATTTTATAAAAATAAATTATTTTTACAGAAAAAAGACATATTTTTTATTCAACATATCATATTTTCCTGTCTTATTTACGAATGCTACAAAACATTCCTTTCCTACGAAAATAATACTTTGCACGAATTACTTTATTTCACTTATTTTAACATTCAATTTTGTTTCAAAGTTAAGAGAGGCTTCACACAGAATCTAATTTCTTTTTATGACTAGAGTGCTTTATGATATTAAATACTATCGGAAAAAGATGGTAAATAAGTGAAAAAAAGTAGGGCAGATAAAGATTTTTAATTAATATTTTTCCCATATAAGGTAACCAATACGGAACTGAATTCATCACAATAGTTACTCTTTTAAAGGAGTGCGATTTCAGTATTATTAACGCACCATTGACTCTGAAAACTAATAAGATGTTCAATTATGAGACGTTTCAAAAATGACGAATACTGCGGTTTTCGTGAATATCGCCACTGATGAGAACCTTAATACATAAAGTGTTGTTATTTTTTATTGAATGTGAGATAACTATTTGAGCAATTGGTAGAAGAAAGAAGAAAAAATCAATTGATTCGTCGAGCGTTTTAACCCGTTTGCTGTATTTGCTAACCATAGTGTCATCCACAAAGTGATTAATGGCAATGATGAAGTGGTCTATAAGTTAACAACAGAAAACCTATCACCAGACTTAAATATCGGGTATACAAAAGATAGGTTCCACAAATCAAGAAGGTGACAAAAATAGATTTTGTCAGTAAAAAAATCAATTGATCTTTATTTAATTTATCGTTATAATATGGTTGTTTTTTTATTGTACATATAGTTAATTTAAAAAAAAGTATCAAGTAAGAGTTCAAAAAAATGATACAGGTAGATAAAGTGAGGGGAAAAATTGAACATGAATAAAGAATGTTAGTATTTAAAGCTTGAAACAAATAAAATATTTATTCAGAAATAAACTATATATATATAAAACAGTAATATACAATATGTATATGATAATTATATACATACATATATTAAATGAACAGCATAATATTATACAATGTGTATATACGCAATGTTTTGCACTCAATTCTACACATACATAGGATAAGGCCTTATCAGATACCGTGTCTCCCTTAAGCAGGACACAAAAACAATTACTGTGAGTTCTCATATTAATTAATGTAGAAGAAAACTAACGAATCGTGTAAGTAAGCGAAAAAAGCAGCGCAATAAGGTGACGAGTACGGCGCTGAATTCGACACATATTAGATGCACTTTTGAAGGAGAGTGATTTCATTATCAGTAACGCACCATTTACTCCAGAAACTGATAAGATGTTCAGCGATGAGACGTTTCAAAAAATGACAAATACCGCGGTTTTCGTGAATATCGGCAGAGGAAGGACTGTCGACACCGAAGCACTTGTCCATGCTTTAAAAAATAAAACCTATATAAATTATATATAATGCAATCATGATTATTTATTTATTCACAGTAATAACGCCTCACATCGGTAGCCCAACAGTCGGAACTAGAAACGATGTCTCGCTTGTAGCTGCATAAAGTAAGTATAATCACTGACTTGGAAGCGAAGCCACTGCTTTTTGAATTGTGATTATTCACTAAAAGAATTCCCGCGACGCACGTTTTTTTTTACTTACATGTGTATTTACAATATTAGAGAATTTCTGATAACGTTGTACACTATTGGACTGTACGATTTAACATATTTTCTATATATAATTAGGCATGTAAAATTAGCAATTAAAAAAAATGTAATAAATATGTAATTATGAATCACTATGTACAATAAAAATACTCTGTCTCAAAATAAATAGATTAATTTTGAGTCTTGTTAAAAAAATGTTTCATTATAAAAGGCCGACTACATTAGCGAATAAATTTTGAGTCTGCTCACCTGGAGGGAGGTCGGATGTTCCCAAGCGAGTCAGCAGGATCGTCTCCGACGGTCCGGCTTATCTCGTATGAGCTTTCCGATTCGGTTGTGAGAAGGTCTCAAGTAGGCGCTGGCTGCGCGAAGGAACGCTGCAGCCAAGTCGCGTACGTGACAGTATCTTTATATATTTTTTTGGTCCGCATAATTACTCTTTCACATGTGAGATTTTTTCGCTAGTCCGCATAAGTCACTTTCCATGACAGAAATTATCCGCACAAGTTACCTTCGATATATTTATTATTATATATATGTATATTTTAATTTTATAAGTGTTTATTTTATTGCATTAATTTAATGCAATGTGTTGAAAATATATTTCTGTTCTTATCATCTGTTTATGAAAAAAAAGGCAAAAAAAAAGGATAACTAAGAAGTAATGAAGCTATAAAATAGAATATAAAATATATGAAGATATAAATTTGTGATTGAAAACCGTCCAATGAGTTTACATCAAAATTTTACCTTTGAATCTCTAAACTATCATTATGAGACCTTGAAAAGTAAGTATCTCGTAACAAATAGTAAAACAAGAAACAAAAATATACAACTATACCTAAAATGTCTAAAACAGTAAGCAATAAGAATAGCTACGTTGTGGCTATAAGACTGTTCAATTCCCTGCCTAATGATCTCAAAACATTAGACCCCAGGAAAATGGCGGTCAAAAGAAGAATTAAAAAATGGATAATGTCAAACGTTCAATAAAAATGTACAAATTCTATTTTTAGTCTGAAAAGATATCATTTGTTAAATATTGGAAAATTTATATTGGTTATATTAGAGTGTTAAGATTTTGTTATGTTATGTTAAAACTTACAAATTTTAAATAATATTGTTAACACTCAAGCATTGAGTTAACGCCTAAATCATAAGAGTAATGATTTACACACTACTGCTTATAATAAAGAAATAGTATTAGTACATAGTAATTAAGTTCTATACATTTTTTATTTTTGTATACCGGACCTACGCACAGGTAAAAATTTACCTAGGTAGGGTTTACCATTGTAAACATATTTTCTGGTTTTAAATAAATAAATAAAATAAATAAATAAAAATCACTAAATTTGTTCTTTCAGTAAACAAACTTTTTCCGCTGAACCGTCTATGAACAGTTAATTAATTATATGAGTAATTATTGAAAGATGAACTAAACATGAAGATTTAAATTTCATGCTATCTAATAAATATAATGTATAATAAAATTCACGAAAGATGTTTTAAAAGCATGTTTAATACTATAAAATGTTCATTATTTAATTGGCAGACGGTCATTACAACATGAGATAAAAAAATGTACAAAGAATCAATGATTGCAGGTATATAGGTATTAGGAAAAATAAGCCATGAATTTTAGCAGAATTAATACAGTATTGCGGTTAATAAAATACATTTATTTATGAATACATATATATGATAGACAATAAACAATGAATAATTAATATAAATATTTAAAATGTAACTATTTAAGTGTCTTCAATACTTATTTTGGAAAATGTAAGGTGACCCGCAAAAATTAATAATTTTCATAAATTTTTCTTTTTTTCTTACAGGCTTTAATATAAAACTATCTGAATAACATTTGATAAGTACTTAATAGAAATTCTAAAGTTGTATTCTCTTAAAAATAGGTTGGCTTAAATAATCTATTAAATATTTATACAATAAAAAAACTATCGTTTGGTTAAAATGTGTGTAAATGTTTCAAAGTTATAGCAGTGATAACATGTGTGTTGTACTTTGATTCTCATGTGCTCTTAATGAAATAAGTTTTGTACGAAAATCACTTTAGATACAAAAAAAAAGTACCAGAAAGGTTTAAACTTTAAGTGGATTTATTACGCGGCCGCTGAATATTGAGCAATTTTTCGATAGAATCTTGTATATAAAAGGCTTGTCTACTTTGATATTTTTCGGTTCCGCAGCACAACACGCCCAATGTGATATATCTAGAATAGAATATAAAATAGAATACATCTTAAAGCACAATTATTTTGTGAATGTTCGGAGACACTAAACATATAATATTTAACTGCCTATGTCAGTTTTTTTTT
>UELV01174576.1:0-11633 GCA_900490015.1 Megastigmus stigmatizans | reverse complement strand
ATATATATATATATATATATTCAGTTCACGTATTTTGAGCACGTATATTTAACCTTTCACTTGTATAAGTACCCGAGCAAATATGAATCTTCCATTTTTTACGATGAATCTTGCCTCTTCCGCGTACGACACTTACAGTCAATGGAAGAATTCTAAAATTTCAATGAACCTCATACCCGTACAGATACGCGGAAGTCACAGGATATTTATATATATTCGTTTTCATACCTGCTTATACAATATATATATATATATAAAACAGCAGTTACGTTTTTATTTGCACAATTTAGAGCAATTTAGCAGAGCTAACTTATTGTTCCAAATTGTGCAAATAAAAACGTAACTGCTGTTTTCTAAACTATGCACTCAATCATTTTCTACATACTGAGGTATCGTATCTGGAAAATCGTTGAACAAATATCAATAAATACAACTCAGATATAGAACGTGTATAAAGCGTGTCAGCCGCAGCTGTTTCCTGAATGCTGCACTACATCCATATTTCAGCTCTCGACAGAAAAATCAAGCAAGTACTGATATACCGGCGCTTTCAGGAATCGCTCGCACGCACACCACAAGATCGCTAGTACGATATATATAACGCACTAAATATATGAATTACATAAATCTCTCGAGTACATGCGCAGCGCTGTTCCGTTATATAACAATATTATACTATTGGCATCGTGGCAAAGTCCAGTCTGGAAATTATTTAACACTACGCGTATGGTGATCGAATCTAACTCCTCTTTGCGTGCGCGTATATATGTACACCGATCATTCGCAGACAACTCACTTGAATTCAGAGGGAAATCGGCGTAATCTAAGGAAAGGAAGAGTTTCGCGACTCTATATACGTAACTTTCTCCCTCTCTCTCTCTCTCTGTTTTTGTGCTTGCTTAAACTTTGTAAAGCCTGTCCACTTGTACGAACGAGAGATGATGAAAAAAAGGAGATGTACACCCAGTTCGAGTAGATTAGGTAATGTAATTGGTCTGCGATCGCTTCCGAATAGAAAGTCCCAAGTTATACCGCCGTGTACAGTCGTATGCGCAAGTCATTGATGCCGTCGTAGTTTCGAGCATCTCTCGAGTAGCTTTGCAGTTGAACGTCCACAAGTGTAGTGTATTATTTTATCACTCAATCGTATACATTCGTTAGTACTTTATTATATGCATACGGTAATATGTATTAGGTGTATAATAATGTTTACTTTGTAATGTTCAGAATGTTATTATATGCTATATAGGAAGTAATAATGTTTTGTTCCTATTTATATGGTGTTTTTGCATCTTACGACTTGGACATTATTTATATTTTATTATTGGGCAAAATTGCTTTACAATGATTTATAGAGGCTATTGGATACTGTATCGTCAATGTATTGTCTTGTATAAAGAAAACAGTCTAACCTTCACAAGTTTTTGTGAATGTTGTAAAAGTAAGCTCCTAGAAAACAATGTCGTGTACAATTTAACTGTATAATAATCGAGACACTCGTTTCCTATGTTGATTAACAAAAATCCCACACTAGGTAATCTGTTCTCTGATCTGGTTAAACGGCATAGCAAAACAGATACTAATACCCCAGATCTTTTTTCAGTGAACATACTGTTTCTCTTCGCGTCGATAAAAATACGTTAGTAAAATGTCTATGCCAATTTCATTTATTTGACTAAATGAAAAACTTTTAACATTGAATGTTACAATTAGAAAATCAGACCAATTATTTAGCTGGTAAATAGTCAGTCTTTGTGGGCTGATCTACGAATTCTTAGATTATACATAACATGATTACACCCTGCATAAAAGCAGTTACACCATAAAGTCCAGAGCGCTTTCAATATCAATATCAGGATACAATATGCACCGTAGCTGTATTATGAATCATGGGTAAAACCAGTCAATATACATATGTATATACATCGCTTGAGTTAAGCCTCGAGTTATATGCACACTTTTACTTTAAGATCTTTCAACAATAAGTTTCGTTCGACCTATTTTTGACAGAAACTTCACTTCTCACTTTGCATTTCGCGCGAAATGCACGGTAATGGCTATCGGCGTCTAAACCATGCCTTATAAGCGACTCCGCATCGTTTCCTCATTGCGGCTATGTAATATCTTTCTATAGCGGCCTATACATGTATAATACCGTATTGCATAGTTTTTTTTTTCTTCTTACTTTTATATCCCAGGCGTATATACTTGAATTTACTCTCCGGTGCGCGCAGTGAGACTCCCAGTGACGGAGGCACGCAACAGTTCGCGCACGCTATATATTATACGACTACGTTTTACCATTTCTTTGCTCCTTTTCACCTCTTTCGGTTATTCGTTATTTTTGACGAGGAGGTAAAAATTTTCGCTGATTTCCTTTGTTGTTTCAATTTCGCCCGCGTGTTCCTAGCTGTTTGGATGTACTCTGCGATACTTTTTGAAATTTACGAGCTGTAATTTCTTTTTTTTTTTTTATCGGTGAGAAAATGGGTTTGTAAAGCCAAAATTTCAAATTTAATAACTTTTACATTCGTAATAGATCAGATTTGTGAGAATGATTATACTTACGCCTCGATGTAACATATAATAAATACAACTTTCTTTACATAACTGTAATTGCGAGTCGTTACGGTTACTTCGATCGTTACATCATTGCGGAATAATAGCAAATATCAAACGAGATGCGAATAATATGCGGGACTTGTAGCACAAGGTATAATAATGAATACCGCGCGGAGTGTAATACATTACGTGAACTGAGAAATAGAAAATGTGAATGTCGAGCACGTAGAAAAAAAAAAACGAATACTGCGAAATTTTAACAGCCATAGAGATTATAAATGCGCAAGTTAAAGCGTAAAAAAAGATGTGCGTCATTTATACCAGCAAAGGTCAAAGGCACAGGAACATTAATGAGTAACCAAAATTAAACCTCAGTGATTAACTATGTAAAAAGTTCTCTTACTTGTGAAACTTTTGGGAAAAAATGTTTTTACGCTTGTCAGCCATAACTTGAATTATTTCTGTTCGTCGGTCAAAACTTCAAAAATAAACCAATGCTTGCAAATATTTATGCATATACTTTGGTTGAATCATTTCGTACCTTGGCATTTATTTGAAGATCACTTGAATGCTCAGTTTGCTCTGGCAATTATATTACTCAAGAACTAAATGTGTAAATACAAGAACACTATATTCATTAGTTCGTATGATTTTACTTAAGTTAGAGTCACAAAAGAAGAGTCATGGTTATATATTTTATTTAAATATAAATTATAATTTGCAAAAGCTTAATCTAATGCATAATATATCCAAATTCTCCATCATAATCAGGCATAAAATTTTCTGAATAATCTTCCTCTTCTCGAATTAGTTAATCCATAATATTACAACCGATTGGTCAATTCTCCGCTTTAAACTTATATAAAACAGAGTACGTAAGAATTTCAGGCTGCACCTGTTGTCGTGGAGCTTCATTCCCAAAAAAGTAAGCGTAACGAGTCCACAACTCATACCCATAGCGAACGCAATACTACAGCACCGGTCACATAAAATTCATCATCAGGCAAAAGAAAGCGATCGTCTGCTCGAAAATATATACAGCGAATCGCGACACTTACGCCACTCGCATGTACAACATATATAGGTATCGATCCAGTAATCACGATGTATCGCTGAACGGATCAGCTGGTCGAGAGAGAAAGAGAGAGAGCGTCGACGGCGAATACAATGTACAATATCGATGATGGGCCAATAGGTTATTACAATGCTTATAGCGCGATACGAGCGATGCGCGACCACCGACCGCGACGACGCAACGGATGAACTCGACGCATGATAATATGCATTTGACGATTTATACGAACGCCGCACTGCAGCCGCGTATATAATGATACGTAACAGAATTGCGCAAAGGGAGCTGGACACTTTTCTTTTTGCTAACGCCGCTTGTCTGTGTCTTTGTATCTCGGTGTATAGGGATCGATGATTTATCGAAAAATCAATGTAAATTTATTTCGAATATCAAAATAGAGAAATTTGTACAAAAATACGAGCATTATTTATATAAGGTATATGAATGCTGTACGTGCAACAAATGTTATATTCCTTATATAACCGATTTTTTTTAAGTTTCTCTCTAAAATCAATTCTAATAAAGTATTTTAATGTTCACCGTATACCTGATCAAATTTTCAACTAAAGCGCAAAGCCAAACGCTGCGCAAGTTTCCTCAACTCCTTCGCTACACAGTATCGACAGCTTAGTTTTATCTTATCTAGAAACCCGTTAATTTCAAGAAGCGAAACACATTGCTCATCGTGGCTTTCCTCTTTTACGAGCATGTCTCGCGCGAGCGTTAAGCAAAGATCGAACGTGAAATTATACACGCTTGTGGGCCAGGATAATTTCGTTCACGATTTCGCTCGCATATTTTTACACCATAGACGCGGCGACTCTCGCTTCTATATATCACCGAATATATCGGGGATCGTCACAGTCGCGCGGGGCTCGGTACGAGTCGCGGGGAAAGTGATTTGAAAAGAGAAAGGCTCTCTCTCTCTCTCTCCTCTCTGCATTCCCTTTCGTTTAGCATGATTAAGCTGTTTTAGGTCATTGATTTATAGGTGTGCATACGACAGCGGCGGCGTCTTGTGTATAGTTGTCCGGCAGACGATCCAGCTCCTTACCATTTTTTTTATCACGCCCCGGCCCGTAACAGCTGACTCGTGAAATTTGGTATATATATATATATGATTTTTTTATACGTTTTGTGAATTATTAAATCGAGCCATCGGCAACAACAAACTTTCTACGTGAAATGCAAGTTTCGGAATTGCCGTCGTGTGAGTTACGATCGCCTCTTTAAAGTCGCGCCGATTTTGTCCGTGCATTTAAATTAGCTTTGCTCTCATTAAGGTTTACCAGCAAGCGAATCATTGTAATGTCAGGATGAAGCATTTATGCTCTCATCGAGAGCGTAAACTTGGGTGCAATTTTAAAAATCAGTTCGTTTAAAGGAAAGTGAAATAAATGGTATAGTCAACTCGTATACGTCGCGCGCATTTTAAGTATATAGAAATCAACGAGCATAGGAAGATGTTCGTAGATATACGCGTATACATAGGCTCGTTATTATTAAACAAACTCCGCCGCCGATTCATGGGCCATTATTTGGACTGTAAACTGTCCCGATCGTCAACTGACTCAAACACGCATATCATTATTAACGACAAATCTAATACGTCCCTGGACCACTAAAATCCTACGGACCTTGAAAACAAAACCAATCGATGAGCTCTCGTACAAGTATTTATACACCAAATAATTTATATTTTTCCTCTTCGATTTTGAAAGAGTCTGTCCTTGTCGCGCCAGTGTATACAATAAAATGTATATATTCAACGTAATAACGTTGAGGATGAACGACAACAGCCTTCAACGCGGGTACGATTTAGGCAAGGTGATAGCGCGTAATAGCGCGGGTGAAAATTGGACCGTTTACGAAAGGAGAGAACGTTTTTCTCTCCCTTTTTCCGCTCTTACTCTCGTATCGTATCAATCGCGCGACGGATGATCGCTTCACTTTTTATTCGTACGAGCCCGCGCTGCTCCTTTTTTACGCTGTATAAATCCGCTGCGGTTCCTTCCTTGGATTTTTTTTTCTTTCCTTTCGAAAGTTTTCGGGGAACCGGCGAAATTCCTCTTTATATAATTCGGAGATTAGGTATACGGAGGATGTGTGTGGACACTCGGCCTCTTATTTTATCGCTGTGGACACTTTTTTTTCTTTTTTTTTTAGGGCTTTCGTTATGTACACCGCTGAATTTTTACGATGCAGCCTTGCGTCTTTTACCGCATAAATTAGGATTCCATATAGTTTTTATAAAAAAAAAAAACTACCGATGTTTGCAATCGGTGTTTCCGACTCCCGGAAATTCGATGGTTTCCTTCGCTATAAATTTCAACATATCAAATCATATAAGTTGATACAAAAATATGAATCGCAGGAAACATCGTTTTAGCGGTACATCAAAGATATTTTTTACACCGATTGAATCTTGTAAATGATTTCATCGGTATTAAAATTAATACAGTTCGCATTCATTAGGAAGCATAAACAGAAGGTACGATAGGCGTGAAGTTAATTGTAACACGATGTACATATTTACTCCTGCATTATTTGTTAAATATATAAGAGAAATGCCTAATAAGTTATTGATAACATTGATCGGCAACAGGCACTGAAATTGTGCCGTTGGCTAATTAGAATGCTATGCACGAGCTTTTTACTCGCGATCTCTGTGTATATAATATGTGATTCATGTCTACAGTCGAGTGGGTTTCTAAAAACAAATTCGTAACGCTATATAATTCGTTATGAATATATACGCGTTGGACTCGTGAGTTTTTACGAATGTTTGTAATAAGTGTTCTAGTCCCTGTCGCGTGCTGAGATTTCAATGAAACACAACGTTTGTGAATAATTAGACGCATATGTAGAATTAAAGTTACCTATGTGATATATAGTTTGTATAAAAAAATATAAATTGTAATAATTTTGATGGTTTTTTTAACTGTCATTTACAAATAATGATTTATAGTTCTTGCAAATAGAGTCTGATGATGATTCTTTTAAATCCTATATATTTATGAGTCTTGATATATAATTCTTGTTAATACCTAGTGTTTATTTTTAAATTTTGCGCGGTATGTAATAAATAAAATAATAAACCATGATATTCATCAAAGATGAAATCTTCTTGAAATCTAGACATTCTTAATACCGAGACATTAATAACTGTAGACATTCTTCTCTATATTAAGATACTTCAAAACAACGCGCTAATAAATATCTGGATAATCTGTGAATCCACATAATTATCATAATTCCAAAAATGGACCGTACAGACACTTTAGTGGCGTGTTTCTTAAAATCCGCTCTACGACCATCTATTTCATCAACAAAAATCTCTAAATCACAGAGACTCTCGAGCGATCGCTTCCCAATAGTCCGGCACAATTTTCGCACTCAACATTGACCCAAATGCTAATTGAGGTATAATAAAGCAAAACCAGCTTGAACTATCGGAACAACAACAACTTTTATCCCCACCGAAAAAGTAGCAAAACCGTACGTTTTTTTCCAAATTTTACGATCGCTCGGGACGAACCGATCACGTAAAAAAATATATATATATAATCCCTCGGCCGGGGGCATAATAACTGAGCTAAGAGCTGAGCGCATGGCTCGCGATTCCTTTGACCTTGGAGCGACTGCGCGCTCGGATCTCTCTCAAGAACCTTGAGATCTCCAATTTGTCGTAATGCAACAACTATAGCGAGTTCTCGCTCTTCTCGCAAAGGTCGAAGAAATGCAGCACCAGCAGCAACAGCGGCAGCGATGATTCTGCAGCTTTTGTTTCGCCCTTGCATCTCAGCGAAATTATTTATGATTACTCCGCTGCAGTCGAGCTTCGCTCGTTTTTATTACCACATACCCGCGAATTATAATCGATCGAGTTCCGGATAATGGCGAGGCTCGTAAAACTTCGTACTAATTTTTTTTCTCTTCCGCTGCTATATTCTATTCTGTATATTTCTCTATTTCACTGTATATTCCGAGCGCGTCTTCGGACATGTATATCATTTTCCTTCGCGCAGACTCGCGTATATATATCGTGTTTACGTGAAACTTGTCGCGCGCTAGAGATGTAAATGTGTTTTTTCGAATTAGCGTGCGGAGATCTACTCGTCTCCTAGCGACCTTATTTGCGCGTGTCTTTCATTCCGTGCTCGTTGTTATACTCGTGTATGATGTTTGATACGTACGATCGAGAGTGTACGTGGTATAAATTGCGGGAAAAATTATTTTTCCAAACATCGACTGGAATTTTGAGGATTTTTCGACGACTTGCGCGTTCGTTTTGCTGAATGGAACTTTTCATTCGGAAACGAAAAAGATATACGTGTAGATTTTACATGATATATCTCAGAACTAGTTTTGGCGAGTCACGGTTTATCGTTTACTTTGCATAAATTAATGAATACAAAATACTTGTTAAAAAGAAGGAATAGAACCAAAATATACGGAGAAAAATTTATCTTCATATATAATAAGTATAAGCATCGAGAAGTAAATCAATAATACCTTCATTGATGCAACATTATTGTTTAGCATAACCTGCGTCAATTAGCAGTGCTTGGTATATAACTTATATACGACGTATAAATAATTTTATACTAAAAAAAATATTTCCATCAAAATAAATATTTATGTTTCTCTTTATTCAACCAATGATATTATTTGCATTCGGAATCTTGGAATTCCTTATCTTTCATATTCATATATTCGCATTCTTTTGTATCACGGATATTTATATAATTACACGCACATATCTTAATTAAAGATATTTTCTATATTCTCAAACATACATAGTAAAAAACGAAAACATTTCTATCTTATAAGCTCGTACGAGTTTGCCCAAATCTTATCAAAGTAATTCATCCTTTTTGCCTAGATATTTAATCCACTGCGAAATCCAGTGACAAATTTCGCGTACACGAAAGAAAAACTCGTCTTGCCCTCGCGAGCATCAACAGCTGAGCGCATGCATAGTAGGAGCAAGAGGAAAGGGGGGGGGGAGGGATAAGAGTATATATATTTGATGCTACATGTGCAGTGCAGTCGCGAGAGTTCCATTGACGACTTGACTATTCGCTGCACACTTGGCGTCACCGTTACCGTGTATATATATTAATGACTGTGCAGGCAGCTCACGAGCCTCCGCGCGGCCCATAATAGATTATATAGCGGTGATCGCGTAGAGACTTTCCCGCTCGTTTCGCGTGCGCTTATATAGGCGCCTTTGCTTTTACCGAGATATATATAAGAAAAGCCGATCTCGTTGTTTCGCTACGGTGGGGAATTACCTTTGTTAGCTTCATTTGGAACTGCGGTCTAACGAAATTCATCCGCTAATTTAACCAAGACCATATATATACAGCATTGTATATATATACCGTCATGTAACGTATCGAAAGCAAAGTATTGTTATTCGAAACAATATATAAATTCGATTATATAACCGCACAATCAATAAGGATTACAAATATACATGTAATACACATGAATAGCTGCCTTGAAAGGTAGATCGATTTTAATTAGATTCTCATAATTAATAATCTATATAGAAAGCTCTTCGTCAAAGTCAGTATGATAATAATATAAAAAACGTACATTCCACGTTGCAGCGCGCTCCAAGTTTATAATACTAATGTTAATGCGCATTGTTCATGCCGAGCCTGCACTTTACATAAGCCCATATAGACTTTTTGCTATAACGGTATATGTGCAGATAGATATACGCACCTATTAAAAGTTCTGCGCGCGGTCTTTATTTTCATTTTGTATTCCGTATGCAACTCGCGACTCGCAACTAATATAGGATTACAATTTCACTTTCTATGTGCGCGATGCGCGTGGCTTCATTGTTATATACGAAATGGATTGGAAAGTGTCTCTCCACTTTGGCCTTTAACTCTATGCCGGCAATTATTATTGTATAGTCGGTCGTTGAATCGACGATTGGCCCTATTATGTTAATTGAGAGTTGAGGTGAAATTTCGTGATTTGGGTTAATGAAGATTTCGTGTAGTTAATGTTGCATCGAACTCTAGATTCTATCTTAATTCAATATATACGCCTAAGTCCATTACTATAATTGTTTCAAACTTTAAGTACATTGGCTAACCGTATAAGTGCTCTGTTTACATTTATCAATGAACTTTTAATATAATGCGGGATAAGTGAAAATGAGATTGTTGTGTTTTCCCAAAGTGTTGATTTCCACACGCTTTGATAAGTAGGCCCAAATTGTTTTCCGGGTTGGGAAATTTTCAGCCCCGACTATAGTGGGAATTGTTTAAATATTGCCGCGAATGCATAAAATCCCGTACAATTTTTCCGAATCATAAAGCGCGCGCGAAAGTAAAATGGATTTCGACACATTGGTACAGTGCCAAAGAACTCCAAATTAGGTATTAAATATTTTTTAACCCAAGTGTTGTCTATATAAGCTTCTTTGTTTTCTGCGCGCTTTGAATTTATGCTTTGTTGATCAGCAAGAGTTACGTAACACAAGAGACTCGAGTTTTTATCGGGAGTTTATGTGACGCTTGTTCAATGACACTTTATTACACGCTGCATTCACACACATAGCTTTACTACAATGAGTTTGGAATTTTGTTTTATTTTTAGAATTACGTGCATTCACCTTATCTATTTACGCTTACGAATCTAGCTTGAATCTTTATTCCCTAAATTCTTATTTTATGTTTATATAAGAAAATAATACTTTTCCAGCCGATATTGCGTAACGTATACATCTGCTTACAAATCTGGGGGTTAGGCCTTTCACTTTAAAAAAGAAAATCAAAAGACATTTATTTAGCCAGTCATGAAATGTTCCTAAAACTTTTAAGTCTGCAGTAAAACTCGTGTTGCGATGAAATGCATGAACTTTTTTGATTCTGATTTTAAAAACGCTTTCTTTCTGATTAAGGGCGCATTCATAGCGAGGAGCGAGTTACAACTAGCTACAACTCGGTCCCATATAAAATATACTCATCTTTCACTGTAAATAATCCCTAAGTATGCATAATTTTTCACTAATGGGAAGGTCAATTATCGCGAAATCCTTAAATCTTAGCCTTTTACATTTAAATAATGTAAAAGACTTGTACAATGAATGTCATATTAGGTAATAATATTAGCTAATATATTATAATACTGAAAATTGTGCAACTCGTCGCATTTGGATAATAGTGTATAAGTGACTTAAGCGTTTGAAACTAGTTCACTAGCGATTTGCGATTTGCGGTTCAGTTTTCAAGACGGACTTGTCTGTGAAAATTTTACGGTCATCAAAATTCAACTAATGCAGTTACTCGATGCAGGCGCGGCACCAAAGCTGCACTCAAGTACGAGCGTTTGCGTGTTTTACGGTTTCCGGGTATAAGATGTGAGCGGTTGGAAGCTTGGAATCACTTATTGCATCAATACTATCTCTCGTAAATAAATACAATAATGTCTATTAAGTAATGAAAGATCTTATGAAGTAATGGTTTTTACTTAACTTTGCTCGAATATCTTATGCTGAAAAATTTCTTTATTAAACGAACGCTTATTCAAATGCTTATTATCAGAAGTTTAAAAAAACTTTAACCATCGAGAATATTATTAGGTGCACAACTTTGCTTCCGCCGATTTTTTCGAAAATTTGAGGCTTTATTCTGAAAAAGTGATTAGCTGTTTATGATTCAAAGTACTGTCCGTCACTAGCCACTACTTTTTGCCATCTTTCGGGCAATTGTCGGATACCATCTCGAAAAAACGATGCGTCTTTTGAGGCGATCCACAAATCGATCCATTCTTTGACTTCTTCATAAGAATGGAAATGCTGCTCAGCTAGGCCATGTGCCATCGATCGGAACAAATGGTAGTCGGAAGGAGCAATGTCTGGAGAGTACGGCGGGTGGGGTAAGACTTCCCATTTTAGGGTTTCTAAGTATGTCTTGACGGGTTTTGCGACATGTGGCCGAGCATTGTCATGTTGCAGGATAACTTTATCGTG
>UELV01174571.1:0-44367 GCA_900490015.1 Megastigmus stigmatizans | reverse complement strand
ATATATTATATATTATATAAATATATTGTATAGTTTTCAATTTAAAAAATTTAAAAATATGCATGAACAAATATTGTAAAAAGTATATTACTTTGTTAAAAATAATAATAAAAAGAAAAATCTGCATTCGTTTATTTTATTGATCTTTCTTGATGTAATAATTTTACAATTTATTTATGTATTTCAGTAATGCATAATATAAAAAATTATTTCTTTCAGAGGATTAGGTACTACCAGTAGTAATTCATAATCAAGTTGTTTGTTTTATTAATATTTATTTATTTTCTTGTAATATAGTTAAAAATTCTTATGATTTATTTTGTCGTGCGCAAAATTAAAAATAAAATTTATTAAAAGAATGAAAGTCCATTGCATTATTAATCATTTTATTGGTAGTTTAAAAAAATATTCTTTTTCAAATAAATTGTTAAAATTGATAAACTTACTGGTCACATGTTGACATTGCTTTGGTGCTAATTGATAGCATAGTTAACATTGACTTTGTATAATAGATACTATTTTCCACATCAAGAGAATCCTTGATGTAACATGTATTCAAGTTGAAAAATAATTCATGTCTAATTTTAAAATTACTTGTTTAATGTATTAAAAATTATATTAAATTGGAAAAATCACAAGTCTATTTGGGCAAAAATACATTTTATAGACCATTTTATTTGCCACTGTTTTATGCAAGAATATAATGCATATCTGGAATGATATTATTAGGTCTCTAAAATATTTTCACATCAGCAGGACCTTCATCTTTACAAAAATAGCATAAACAGAAAATCAGCTTTGCTGACATTATGTGGACACCACAACAACAGAATTCAACCTCTCTTCTTTCGCATATTTCCATTTCTACTATTATATTGTAAAGTATTTATAGATAGAGTTTTGGTATAAAATTTGTGTATAAATTTTGAAATGAAAAAATTATACACAATTGTTAAATAGTTTGTTTTTATGTGAAGAACACTTTACCGAAAACAAGTATAAACAATACAGTAATGGTATAGAAGACTTAAGACAATTAAGACGCATTGTAAAAATAATTTTAAAAATGTTTGTAAATTTTTTATAGAAAAATATGCAGTTGTGTATGGCTAATGTTTACAATAGTACAGTCGAGCTCTCCATACATGTATCACTTCGTCCAATAATTTTTGTTCCATTGGTGACTGAATAAGTCGTATTATATACTTACAATTATTTGAAAAAAAAACCTTTCATCGCAATTTGAAAGAACCCGTGTCACGATTATACACATACCATTGAATTAAGCAGATGAAAGAAGCAAATAATCATTATATCTTCTTATTTACAAAAGGCTGCCCTTAATCAAATATGATAATTTTTCCCACTTGCATTTACGCATACACATTTATTTAAATAAACACGTGTCTGTGTATTCTTCTGTGCGCGTACATATGGTAAAAATACCAGTTTCCTTGACTTTTTATTCATACTTATTGGTGTATAATAATGTTAATAGAAAAAATTAACACGTTTAAAATAAGTTGATTACCAATAAAGTAGCTTGATAATCATTGGATTTACAAATATAAAAGCCTGTAGTTACAAAACAAATTCATTATTAATTTGTATGCTCTATCGCATATTATCATTACAAAATACGTTTTTCCAAATCTTTTGCATTTGTTCATGCTTCTACATATATTTACGTGGATCTTTCCATATATATAGATATATATATTGCTTGAATTCGATTTAGCTTTTAACACTATCTTCGTTTTATTTCATTTTGAGAATTTAAAAATTATTTTGAACTCAATGTATCGGTATATAAAGTTTACGTCTGTGACAATGTAATTTTAAATTACATATCATCATGATAGCTATTATAATAATTCTTTATACAAAGTAAGATTAACAGCTTGTACAAAAAGCATCTTTTTAAAAATGATAAAAACTTATATCGTAATATAAACAGCATCCACTAAATCAGACTTTGTATCAAAATATTTTGTATCGTATATTTTGACCGATGGCTCTCCAAATTAAATTATTCATCGGAGTTTTTGAGAAAATTCACCATTCATGGTGTACCAAATAAGCCAAAACTCGAGTAAACTATGATATAACTGTATATAAAACTTGAATATTTAAACAGTTCCCGTAACTCATCTCCATTCGATCTCATTCATAAACAAACAACACCTTTTCGTTTATGCATTCACGACAGATAAAAAAAAAGCTTCGTATACAAGAAGAAAAATTTGAATTAATTCAATCCTTAATTAGTGTCAACAGAAATCTGTCTCCGTAAAAAATGTTTACAAATATAAAAATGGTAAAAGCTGATGAATCTCCGAAAATATAAAAAATCCAAAAAAAAATTTCGAGTGCACAAATCATCAGAGTATCGTATTACGACCTAAGGCATATAGCTGCAGTCCCGACTGGAGCCGAAAGGTAAAATAACAAGAATAATAGGAAAGGCGTCGTAATTTCGTTCAGTGCGAGAGGAGGCAAGAGGAGAAGTTTCGTCAGTGCCTGCAGAGCGTCTTGGCTGCAGCTTTGGGGAAGCTCTTGTCCGCGTTCTGCTTGGCCGAGGCGCTCTTGTCGTCGACGTCGGGTATGGCCTCGCGCGCCGGCACCAGACTCAGCAACATTATATGCCGCTGGTATGCCTTCGAGTTCCGGAACATCGTGTCCGTGCCGTGGAAGCGGTCGAGGACGCCCAACACGCCGAAGCATTGGTTGAATCTGTTGAATTTCAATCGTTATAGATAATCATTCATAAAATATTGTAATAGCCTCGTTAAATTCAATATATAACTTATTTCTGGTTTGCTATCATTTGAAAACCCAATATTTTCATTTGTAATTGAAAGGCCAATTAAAAGTTTGTTGAACTCGTTGAAAAATAAAGTATATAAAGATAAAAACTGACTTTGAACCATGATGTTTTGCAAGAATCTATTTTTAGCGTCGATCGCTGCAAGATGATCCTATATCGAATTTAATAAATTTATACCTATCGCCTCGTTGAATGCAATACGATAGCGGTAATTTGTTTTGATACACGCGTTTGTATTTTGTAACGGTATAGTATGGCGGTGATATGAGTTTGTAAATCATAACGGTATATATGTAAGCTGTATTAGGTAAAACGAGTACCGAAAATAATTAATTATGAATAAATGCGAGGAAAAATCACAAATATCGTTATTAATGCATTATCAAGCCGGAGAACGAAATTACGCATTTATATAAACCAATGAATGAGTTGAGATTTTACAAATGAAAACGAAAAAAAAAAAAAAACAAATACTCGAGAGCGAATGAGTCCGCAGCTTTATCGTGTTTTTCAGTATGATGGCATCGTTCAAGGTAACAGACTCGAATCAATGGGAACTATATAAGCACAGTATTTCATTACTACTGCGTAATAAAAGTTACCAAACAACAACATCGCGTTGATTTCGCTGCTGTAATCTACAGTATACCGTGTCGCAGAAAATAACCTTAACGAAATAGCATAGACCTGAGGTTTTTTTTTTGCCTTAAGTTAATTGGTAGTCTCAGTTGGTCCGTCGAAAGGGGAAGAAAGAAAAGGAAAAACCGATGCGTGCACTCACTTCAAGTGGTGAAAGTCGTGGGCCTCGGGCGAGGGGAAGAAGGGCAGATGGTATCCCGAGTGAGCGTTGAGGGTCGAGAGTATGGCGAGAGAGAACCAGAGCCAGGCGGTCGCTACGTGCGAGCCGAGCAGGAATACCCCGAGAAACGGGGGCAGAAGGTTCGAGCCTATGTGCTCGAGGGGATGGCAGTAGATGGCGGTGACAGCGACGGGTGCCGTCCACTGGTGGTGCTGCTTGTGTATGTGCCTGTAGAGGTGGCGATTGTGGAGTAGCCGGTGGGAGTAGTAGAAACCGACCTCCTCGCAGAGTATGTGAAAGGCGATCTCGGCGAGGAAGCAGTGGAAGGTCGGTAGCTGGTGTACGGGTGGGAATCCCCGCCACTGCATGAGCCAGTAGGCGCAATGGGCGAGGGGTAGACCGACCGCGATCTGGTTGAAGAGGACCTGGCCGATCACGCGGACGAGCTCCCAGGTGGCGACCGGCTCGTTAGTGCCCGGCTGGGTTTTGTAGCGGCGTAGGGCGCTCGGCCGGTTCGTCACGTCCATGAAGGTGTAGATCCCGCCGAAGAGCCAGTAGACCAGGAACGACAGGCTCGTTGAGCCTGAAATACACGCACAAGGACATTGTTACTTAGCCTGAGCGTAGCTGGAGAATTTTTACCTCGGCTGTGCTCTTGAGTGTTTGCACTTCCAGTCGAGTATCGACGCTAATTTTATGCTTTTATGTTTCTTTTGCGAGCCAATGTTAGTTATAAATGACGCACGTTATCCTTGTTGACTTTGATTCACGGAACATATGTTAGAGAAAAGTCGCGTGTAAGTATTTTCTCTAATATTTACTCGATTAATATATAGATTCTTATCAAGCAGAGATAATTTATTTGTGAATCATAGGCAGGACGATAATAAAGCTTTCATTTCCTATCTCTGAGGATATTCAAAAATTAATTAAAAACCAAGAGATAATACCTAGGCGAATGCATTTAAGTGGATTAAACTCGAATGATAATTAGTACCTACTAATTTATTGCTTTTTTAAATGGAAAGGGAAGAGTAAAAGTGTATTGCAATGCAAGCATGCAAAGTAAAAAACGATATTTACAATTAAACCGAAAGTTTTCATGTCCGAGATAAGGTGGAAAAATTGTAGCATATATAGTGAATTTACCTATTTATAGGTGCAGTTTATATTCCAAGTAGAAACAGTCGAGCACGGTAAGGCATTGCATTCTGTGACATTAATCTTTTATAAAGGAACTAAAGAATAACTGCAATGTATAAATGTATAAAAATCAATTGCTTAATGCAAAACATAAACGAGAATGTACACGAATTATATGCTCTCAACCAATAAGCTACTTGATAAAAGCTAATTTTAATATTTTTTCGTCTCGATTAGCATCGCGATATATTTATTTATTGTTCTACTTTTCAATTTACAGTTAGATTGTACGATTTTTTAACGTATTTATTGACAGTAGATGCACAAGATTAGATACACATATTCATGCATTTTAATCGAGCTTCTGTAAAACAAAAAAGTTGAGTGACTTTACAACAGCTTTGGTGCGAGCTCAATGTTATCACGTAACAGAGAATCGTGTAAAAAAAGACGTTCCAGCATTTGCAAAAATCAACTATAAATTATTTTGCGCGAATAAATTTCTATCGATGCGTTAAAGATTTATATAGAAAAAAAAGGTTTTTATCTCTTTCCCTGAATTGATAAAAAATATAAAGAAGTAAAGAAATTCTTTGATAAAAAGCAAAAGCTTAAGTTCGTCTATATACGCAAAGAACGCGAACTGTTTATCGCAAACGAATTCTCCTCGAATTCATTAGCATAAATAAAAAAAAGCTCTAAAGATCAGTGATACACATGTCTAGCACTTACCATAGACCCAATACAATGCCGGATCATCGCCGAGTGTGTAGACAAACTTCTCCCATTGTGCCTGCCAGAAGTCCCCCGAAGCTCCCCAGAACTTTTGCAAGTGCCTTGCAAAGTGAAAGAGACAATCGTTACACAAGATATTGCACATCGCGCGCGCGGCTTACGCATACAACACTGATATATATTCCTGAGTAACGTCAATTGTTGGCGTTTCGCGTTCGATCCTTACCACGTGAGCGAATTGCAGAAGGCAGCGAAGCCTATGACGATCGTCCCGATAACAAAGAAGACTATCCGCAGACTCGACAACAATTTCGACGAGGTCTGATTCTTGTTTCCGACGACTTCCTCGGCATCGCTCATCTCGCCGTCTGCAAAAAAAGAATCCATGCATATACATATGCATCGAATTATAGTTGACACGCGAGACTCGAAAAAAAGCTCAGATGCTCGAACTCGTTTTAAGTTGATTGTACAAATGGTCATTATTTAATGGTTTCATTGACCGTACGGAAAAGTCATTGAACAACGAGATTGTTATTTTTAATTTGATTGATATTTTTTTGCTAAAGTAGACGCAAATAAATTTTTTTAACCTTAGCTGTAGCACCGAGATGAAACTAAAACGGAACTAATGCTTTAATCCGATTTAGCAACGGGAAAAACAGTTTTTTTTCCCTTACATTACTATTTTTAGAATAAGGAGATAATGAAAATTGGAAAGAAGAAAAATAATCGAATGAGTCATTTTAATCCGCGTTTCGCGCGCACCTCCAAAATAGTTTTTCCCGCGCGCCGTAACCGATGCGTATAGGAACAGCGTGCATATAGGGGAAAATAAATTTGTGACGAGCGAAAAGCACACAGTTGATGAATATGCCTTGGATTTTATCGACAACGGAAATTTTCAATTGTTGCAATTTTCCCCCTATGCAGCCAATCGCGATTCGTTCCTTTCATGATCGCTCATTTACTGCAGGAGCTGCGATACGTGTGCACCGCACACAATCAAAGCGCACAAAGAAATAAAGCTTATAAGTACTCTCCTTCGTTATAAAGCACTCGTCGCTATTTAGGATTACACAATTAATTCACAGCGATAATGACTTTTTGCACACTCTATGTGATCCGCCAGCTAAATGCGATAAAGCGCGATTGCGAGAAATATATATCTCTTGGTCGGAAACAGGACGTGCGCGCGTAAACAATAACAATAGAATCGCTTTTATAAATAGATTATACATCGGGTCTTTAAAAAGCCATTAAATTCCCGCTAGCGAGGACGAATTTAAAAAGTCGAACCTTTCCGCTGAAGCGCGTATATTATCATACGTATATACTTAAGTATAATTTATGAAAAATTAATCGCTACCGAGTACTTGGCAAAAGTCGTTTGTCAAGTTCGCGCGGTTTTCGCGTCTATGATACAACGAGCTCTATTGCATCGCTAATTGCTCCAGCTTATCCCCGAGCGATATATAACGCATTCTTATCGCAGGTGCAAGTGTAGCTTTTGATAAACGCTAAAACGCGAGGGATTTTTCCAATGGTTGAGCGCACCGAGGCAGCTATTGTAAATAGACGGACTAGGTAATACGGAGGTGCACGCGCATTACGTATCGTGCATAGTCCAACAGGCGCATGTTATATATAGCGCGTAGGTATACGTGCTGCAATAAAGGAGCGCGCGCCACGCGAGTGCAAAAAGCTAATACACACAATGGTACGTGTGTCTTTAATGTAGCACATATGTATATATATGTATAGGCAATCGAGGATTATATGCACATGCGCGCGCGTGTTCCGCTCGAAAACAAACTTAAATAAATAAAAACGTTCGGGACACGTATCTAAGTAGTATGCACTCGGCTTTGATGGGACGAGAAAAAAAAGAAAAAGAAGAAGAAGAAGCGGAGTGCACGGTGGTCGATATATGTATAATACCTCTCACCTCTCATGCGAGTCTCCTCGGGTGCTTTGGTCGCCGCAGCCGCTGCCGCGTTCCTCAACATCTCACGAGCTCGGTGCCAATATTCGCGACGAGGGCAGCGTCCAGTAGCGTCGGCAGCTCGGTTGAAATGACATTTGCCAGCTTGCAGCCAGCTCTCATCGGTATAACTCCGAGTGCTCGCGAACCCGTATTCTGCGTCTATCTCACTCTCTCCCTCTCTCTCTTTCTCTGTCTCTCTGTCTCTCCTTGTTGTTTGTTGCCGTGCGAGCTTATATATATATATATATATATATAAGTGTGGACTGCACTGTGGAGTCTCGGCTGTTCCGCGGTACACTCGCCAGTCGCCGCTTTAAACGCGCACAATGCTCCGCGAGGGCAGAGGGAGCGAGAGAGATATATCCTGCAGTTTCGCGGTGGCTCGGACAAACAGCTGAGAGCGCAGCTCAGTCAGCTGGCCGAGAGAGAGAGAGAGCAGCTCGAGACCTCCTTGCCGCGACGCTGACTATTTACTGAGCTCTCGATGCTGTATGCGCACCGTTATACTACAAATTTATCGGGGCAAAGCCCGCGGACTGCTTTTTTTCTTCTTTCTTTCGAATATATATAGGTATAGGAGGGAGAAGGAGAAAGGGAGAGGGAGATGCGATATAGTGTACTGCTGACTGTACGGACTTACGGAGGGAGAAAGACAGTGGAGGAATGTATATACTGACTGTAGACTGTAGAGCGCGCGAATCCAACGTCCGATACTCCGACTGCGACGTAACTTCGCGTGTGTACATATTACTTACCGACGATTGTGGCATGTCGAGGCTCGTCGACGTATAAGTACGGCTTTATTCTGACATTGACTATGGTACTTATACTTTTAACGCGATTGCAACACGAGAGGGACAAAACTGTACATAAAGTACTTGGGCAGAACGCAGAGGTTATTTTTACAGGTTAACTATTATTGAACGAGGGATGCACGAGAAATTGTGTAGGTACTTATTCGAAATTTTCGAGCTTGTAAGTTCTTGGCTCTTGAGTCTGGAGTGGTGAAACGAGCTTTTCAAAAGTAGCGCCTTTGACAGAATTTCCTGAACTGCGCATGCGCACTAGAAATTTTAGGGCTAAAACACACGCTTGCATGATAATGAAATCGCAATCCGGGTTGCAATTATTGTCAATTGTCTTTGAGATTACGTTGTTGTTGTGAGTGCCGTCTGCCCTGTTCTTTCTTCTTTAGACTTTTCGCTTTATTTACTTTGAAAATTCTTGTATTTCTGTAACCGATTTTATTATTTTTTTTCGTGCATAATATTAAAATTGAACGCATATAGGTAAAACTGTGGAAGTAGAACGAGCGCAACTACACCAGCACAGCAATGCACAATTTGAAAGTTTAGTGACATAACCTTAACGCGAGTTAAGAAATTCGCGCATGCGGCCTATGTGGAAAATAGTATACTATAACAGGGAACGGGCATCGACGAGTTCGCGACTCGATTCTACAACCGCTACGGCCAGCCGCGTAGCTTTAATCTTTCCGAAACTATACTAATTGTTAATTAGTTTCGTTCAAAGAAAAATACGTAGCTTTGAATTCACAGTGTCAGCTGCTTAGGTAACTGCCGAACTCATGTATCACTTTCTTCCGGATAGAAAAACGAGTTGAAAAGAAGCGGCGGCATATCGACGACGTGGAAAAATATGTCTGCTGCCAGTGACGTGTTACCCTCCTGACACTTATCTCGACCATATTTATGAATAACAATAAAGCCAGGTATCTACTTATAAGCATATTTATGTTTCAACTAAGGTTTTCACCTGCTATTGTTTAACTTGCAAAAGCCTTGTCTTTAATTATCCCTTTTTTGGCTTAGACAAAGTTTTTCTTAAGAAAATATCATACATGCTCCGAAATGACATAACCCCATTTCACGACAACATAATCTTACTTTCTTTAGTCTAGTTACGTCATTTTGTTGTAATTCCATCAGGCCTATGCGATGCCCAGTAAAGAATTTTTTTCCTTAGTCGTAACGTGTACTTTTTTATACTCTTAGTGTGTTTAATGTTGGAGAATAAGTTCATAAAGAATAGGTTAGTTTTACACGTCAAACACGTAAAAGATTCACATTTATAAGCGGTTACTTATTATAATTCTTTGTAGTTAAATCTTATTATGATTTTCTATTATAGTTTTAAAGTGATAACATTTGTCAACAGGCATTTTTATGTATCAGTCCATTTTGAATACATATGGTAGAAATCACAGTGACATATTTTTTCTTGCAATAACAAACTTCTTAATATGTATCTAAGAAATAATATAACAGTTTTTTGCAAGTAATCATTTTTAATAATTAGTAAAAATTTATTCAAGGATGCAATACAGTATTTTTAATGATTCTAATTAAAAATAAAATGCCTTTATTTAAACTAATGTTTTAAGAATTTTGTCTTATTAAATTCCAAAACTATTTCAAAATTTGCTTATCCTTTTTAACCAGAAAATATTGTAGGTACATGATGTTATTAAAATTATTATTTTTAGATTTTCTAATTTTTTAGAACAAGATTCATATTTGCATATATATATATTTTATAGTTTTATTTATTGCACATATCTAACAATTACTGTACTATTAAAAATTTTACTATAAAAATTATAATTGTAATATCAAGTGCTAATGATTTAAAGCCCTATAGTAGATTTTCGTATGAAAATCAAAAAGTCATATGCACTTTAATGAATTTAATTTGCATCGAAAATATGATTCGCTTCAGTGATTTCAAAGTAGAATTATCCCCAGTCTGTGGAAACAAGAGACTTGTGTATGCAAATACTAACATAATTAGTTTACCCCAGTCAGATTCTTATCCAATTAGTTCTCGAGAAGGAGAGCAGTGGGTGACACTAGCCACTCGACAAACTTTCACTGCCATTGATTGATTCCAAGAATTGCATACAAAAGTTCCCTTAGAGATAGAAAATTTTTAACAGTAATGACGTGGTTTTCTTTAATTTTAATTCTCCAGTTAGCAATGTGGGGTAGTTCAGAGGAACCACCTGGGACAATGGAGGCAGGTCCTCCTGAGACCGTGGCCAATTTAAAAGAAACATGTGAGCAGAGTAAAAACCAATTAGAATCTGTAAAGGACATAATGCTTAGAAACAAGCAGAGCTTAAAGAAGAAAGAAGAGGAATTGCAGGTCAGTATTTAAACATCTTTTATTTTGTTTGATACTTTTAATTATTTTACACTTAATTTAGGAAAGTTGAAATTTACTTAAATGATAATATTTACAGGAATATGCCAAAAAATTATCCAAATTCAAGACTCGAGCAAAAACATCACGACCTCCTAAAGATGATGCAATGTCTTCCAGCGAAAGTACTCCTAAATCCAAGTCCGATATAAGCACGACTGAACCATCTGATGATGTCGTTGATGATGTTAGTCAAGCAAAAACTCCAAAAGCAAAGTCTTCACTACTTCAGAAAAAGTTAGCGGAAGATAGAAAAATATTTGAGCAACGAAGTAAAGAACTGACTGAAAGTAAAAGAGCTGTGGAAGAAAAGGTTGAAGCATTAAAACAACAGCTTGAAGACAAATATGTGGCACCTGTTTTACCTATCAATCCTGTACTTATTTCATCACAGGTTATAATTAACTCTTTTGTGTTTTTTTTTCATCAAGGTGTGTAAATTTATTAATCATTTTAAATTTAATTCTTTTTTCAATTTTTCAGTCTGCTCATCCTGTAATGGAATTAAGCCATATTCAGGATAAAGATAATAAAATTGCAGAATTAGGCAATAAGATCTTTGAATTAGAAGCAATCATAATAGATCTTCAAGAAAATTTAAAAGAAAAAGATTCAGTTATAGATTCCAAAACAAAGGCTATTACTTTAATGTCTGCAGATTTATCCAAAAAGGGAAAAACAACACTAGATACATTGGAAGACACAAAGGATGAAATGCGATCGATGCAAGAAAATTTTGTACTTGTAGAAACATCATTACGCAGTAAGAATGATAACTTGGTAAAACAGTTAGAAGAAAAAACAAGTCAAATATCTTTGCTGGAAGACAATGTTCAGAGGTACTTTTTTGAACCTTTTTTATTTTAATTAAAATAATGTATTATTGTATTATATGCAAATGTTTGTTTTAGTTTAACAGATAAATTAGAAGTTCAAAAGCAAGCTGAATCTGTGAGTGCAGATTTCTCACGTTCAACAATGGATACTTTAGCTGATACAAAGGATGCAATGAAGTCAATGCAAGAAAACTTTGTTTTAATAGAATCTTCATTAAAAACAAAGAATGAGCATCTACTAAAGCAGCTGGAAGTGCGTGAAATAAAATTGGCAGAAGCCGAAGCCAGAATATTGAATCTTGAGACAGGAATCGGTATAGAAAAGCATCCCAATATAGAAGACCTTATTTATAAAAATGAAAAATTAGAAGAAACAAACCGTAATCTTCAAGATGAAAAATACGAATTACAAAAGAGTATTGCCAGTTTACAAGATAAAATTATTCTTAGCGAGCCAAAAAATAAGAATAGCATATTAAATGAAAAGGATAATCGAATAGTAGAACTTGAAAATCTAATTGAAGAATTAAAAAAATCTAATCAAGCTATGGAAGAATATAAAATTGAAGTACAAAAACAGGCTACTGGAATAAACGAAGAAATGCAGAACAAGGTTGTTGAGTTAGAAAAACAAGTACGCGACTTAGAAAACGAAAAAATCGAATTAACGACGAAATTAAGTATTAGTAATACGGAAGATCCCAAAGAAGACGAGAAAGTGCAGAAATTGACCAAAGAATTAGAGGATTTAAACAAGAGTATGATAAAGTTGAAAGCTCAGCACAAGAATAAACTGAAGAATGTGCAAAAACAATTGGAGAACTTCAAAAAGGTTATATTTATAATTTATTATAATAATGAATTCGTACAAAATTAAAACGATTTTCTCGCAGGTATCCGATGTGAACGCTGAGTTGGTAAAGCTTGGAAATCAGGTCACACTTCTGGAGGAGGAGAAAGGTAACCTTCAGCTGAGTCTGGTAGACTTTGATGAGCTTAAAGGTAGGAACCAGGACGGACTGTTTTTGTACCGTCACTATCCGTCATCTCCTCTATTTTCCAAATACCACTTCTTATATTTTGTTAATGTGACATTTGGTCGCTGTTCTGCACATGTATCTAAAACGTCGGTCTAATTTTTGATTTTTGTACAAAGTCGAGTTTTTCGCCAATGTTTTTGGAATGCGGAATATCTTGTGATCATTGAACGTCTTAGTGATTCTCTACGCGTTCAAATTGATTTTTTGTAAATACGCGTAACGATAACATGGAATATGATTTTTTGTCAGATTGCAGGCTGTGCTTTGAATTTTGTCTTGGTGATGGATTTCTTAACGATATCAATTACTTTGAGTTTTTAAAGTGTTACCGTTTCAAAATTATTGTCAACTAGTATTGCCCTAAATGAGTATATCTTATATCTTTATTAAACTAATTTCATACTCTAATTAAAATATGTATACATACTTATACATGGAACCTCCTTTATTACTTGTCAAAGTTTGCTAAGCTCTGATTTCTCTAGAAGTAGAATAATATTAATTGCTTTGTAATGATGTTTCAGTTTGAATGTATGTTCAGTTTTTTACTCCATTTATCTTTATTAAATAACTTGATTTGTGCATGTTGTTCTGGTTAAAGTTAAGTTGAATGTTTCGAATTGATTAACTGTTTGAGTTAAAAGAGTTTTGGCATTTTAAAATTGACTACCATTGTTTGTTAAAATTTGTTCTCTTTAAGTTACTGTTAACGAATAATTAATTGATAAATTGGACTATTGAAGGGAAAAAATATTTAAAAAAAAATTGATTTCATTAAGAAAAATTGAATGATGCATTGTTCATTTCCTATTAATGATATATAAAATGTATAAAAGCTTAATATCCAATGCTTATTCATGCTTTTGAGCGTGTATATGTGAATAGATAAAAGTGTAGTGTAAGTGTAATAATATAAATTAGCTTCTCATACATGTAACGTAAAAAAATGAACAATTTTTGGATGTAATACGGTCTGCATAGCCTCAGCAGGTGATTGGCAAGAGCGTATCAACGACCTTGAAGGTAAGGTCTCTGCTCAAGCAAAAGAGATACAGACACACATCGAGGCCATCGCCATTCTGGAAAACCAGAAGTTGGATCTCATGCAAGGTAATGTGTTGTTTTTCCAGTATATTCCAGGCGATGATAGCACTAGAATTCTAAGCAGAATCTCTTTCAGTTCCGTTAATTACAGTTTGTCCATTTGTCATTTTTAAATCTTCACTTACTCAGCCTTTGTTAATTGTAGAGATAACTTTTAATATTTTCCTTATATTTAATGTTTTGTATTCTATAGCGAAATGTTTATTTCAACATTTTTCTTTATCAACATATTTCTACAGAAGATCACAACTTAGAAATCCTATTTATTAGTAGTTCATTTCATTCATTTGTTGTTAAGCTAAAAAGTAAATTACTGCTACTCCCGTGTAAATCGAGCTCACAACATATCTAAATTGCTAAAGAAAAATTATTCTCTCATCCGCTCTCTTATCTATTGGAATCAGAAGTGAAAAAAGCATTTAAACATAGAAAATACCATCTAAATTTCAGAGCTGCACGCCGCGAAGCAAGAAGTCTCGAGTCTAGAAGCCGAGAATGCCGAATCCGAAAACCTGCGCGTCACTGCGGAGATGAAAGTCGTCGACCTCGAGGAAGAGCTAGATTCTCTGCAGAAAGTGCGAAGCGAGCCATTGACCGACACCGAGCGGTCCGAACTGCAGCGCCAGATCGAGAGTCTTTCTCAGGATAACGAGCGACTCTCCCAGAAAATCAGCAAGCTGGAAGAGCTCAAGAGCTCCTCGGAAGTTGGATCGACCGAGTCCTTCGTCAAAACTGGCTCGAACGTCGACTCGACGGAATCGTTTGAGGCTTTAGCAGCCGATGCCGACAAAGCCGATTTGCTCAAGAAGATCGACGGGTTGACGCGTGAGAATGGAGCTCTACTGGAGAAACTCACTCGGTTTGAGGAGAAAGGCTCGTCGGATGCTGGTTCCACTGAATCCTTCGAACGTATACCTGAGCACGGCGAGAGCACTTCAAGGCTGGACAATCTAACGCGCGAAAACTACGAGCTCGTTGTGAAGCTTACGAAGCTCGAAGAGAAACTCGCGGCCCAGCAAGGCGATGAATCGGAGATCGAGACTCGTCTCCAGACTGTGCTTCAGGAGAACGAACGTTTGATCGGTGAAATTGGTCAACTGAAGGAGAAAACGGTGTCAAAGGAAGCCGGCGTCGATCAGGTTCGTGAGAAAAGATCCGTTGAAGGGGATGAAGCTGAATCACTGACACAGTCTGTAGACGACGCGAGCACTGCTGTTAGTTCGTCAATGGCAGTAGAAGAAAAAGAAGCTGTCGATGTGGAAGAGCTCACAGTCAAGATCGAAAACTTAACGGCGCTCAATGAGAATTTAACGAGCAGTCTTCAACAGCTCGAACTCGAGAAGCAAGATCTCGTTGCAAAACTCGAGGAAAAATCAACCACAGAAAAGCAGATCGTGGCTCAAGAATTGCAGGTCGAAGAACCAATTCTTCCTGAACATACAGATGAGCTTGAAAGCTCTGGGCAACAGCACGAGGTGGGAGATTCAGCTGTGGTGGCATCGCTCGAGAGCGAAATCGAACGCTGCAAGGCCCTTATAGCTGAGCAGAAGAGCGTGGTGGAAGAGTTGCGAACAAAGCTTGCCGACAAAGAAGAAGAGCTTGATCGTAAATCTGCTCAGATAAACAAGGACAGCGAGGCGTGCGACCTCGATGTCCAGTCCCTGCACCGGGAGCTTGAAGAAAGCGCTAATGTCATTGCCGAGTGGAAGCTTAAATGTTCCGAGATGCAGGACAAGATGGAACTGGTCGAGCAAGGAAAGCATCAAATCAAGGAGGGTCTTCGAGCCTTGCAGGTAGAGAACAAGAATCTTCTAACGCAATCTGAGGAGAAGGATGTGCTGGTGAATTCGCTCAAGGAGGAATTGGACAATGCCATCGGCAATTTCGAGGTAAAGGTGAGGGAGCAGGGCGAGGTGATCTCATCCCAGGAGGAGATCATCCAACAGCTTAGAAGGAGGGTGGAAAATAAGGATGAGGAACTCCAGGTTAAGTATACCCAGCTTCAGAACGATTTGATCAAAATGGACGAGCTGCAGGATAACTTGAGTAAACTAGAGGGACAAATTCAGCAGCGCGATTCTACGATAGCTTCGCTAACCGAGGAAGTAGAGGCTTTGAGAACGAACACGAGTGTCGTGGAGGAGGATCTATTTGTGGCAAGACACCAATTGACTGATTTGCATGAGAAGCTGGAAAACTCCAAGAGTATAGAAGAGTACAATCACGCGATGGAACGTTTGAACGACAAAGAGATGCTGGTCGAGGAGCTCGAGGGTAAACTGACTCAGAAGCTCGCTCAGGTGAACTCGCTCAAGAGTCAAGCTGAATCACTTTCAGTGGAAAATGAGGAGATGCACAGTCATATACAGGAGGAGGAGCGCAAGATTGCTGATCTTCTCGATAGCAATAGAAACCAGGAAGAGGCTCTGAGGAATGCGGAACGAGCCAAAGCCGAGGTGGAAAATCGACTTTTGGACTTGCAAGCGACTCACGAGGAGAACCTTCGACACGCAAATAACGTAACCACAGAACTCCAGAGCGCTTATAGAATGTTAGAGCAATTGAAGATTAAGCATACCGAGGACATCGAACTGCTTAATCGTAGACTCGCGGAGGTTATTGAGGAGGTTCAGGCGAAAGCCCAAGAAATCTTTGACTTGCAAAATGAACTCGACGAGAAGAACAACGTGATTGGTAAAAGTGTCTCCGAGGATGTTAAGATCAATTTGGAGGTTCGAGTGTCTGAACTGGAGAAAAAGTTGACGGAAGCAGAAGAGAAGGCGCAATCGCAACTGGAGAAGATGAAGAAGTACGCGGCGGTAGCGAAGAAGAAGACAGCGCTGTGCGAGGAGCTGGAGACCAAGCTGAACGAGCTCGAGGAGAAGTGGAACTCTGAGAAGAGCGAGAAGGAAGTCAGAAACAAAGAGCTTCAGGAGTCCGCGTCGCATATCGAGGCCAAGGACAACAAGATCGCCGACATGGAAGAGGAGCTCAAACGCTTGCAGACGGAAAGAGACGAAGCCTTGCGGAACGTGGACGCGGTTAACGCTGAACTGAACGAAGCCAGAGAGAGTATAAACTCGCTGAGCGCGGAACTGAAGGACATGAGCGAAGCGAAGGACAATGCCCGGGAGTTGGGTGTACGCATGGATGTCTTTGAGGACGAATTCATACATCAGCTCGCCGAGATCAATACTCTGGAAGCCGAGAATCGCATATTACTGTCGAAGCAGGCTCAGATAAATGAGCGATTGGAGAACGTCGAGCGCGAGTCCGAGGAGCGTCGCGCCCAGTTGGAAAAATACGAGAAGGAGAAGGAGATTGAGGCGATGCAGCGAAGCGAGTCCAATCAAGAAATCTGCACTCAGTGCGCCACCAAGGTCCAGGCCCTCGAGGCCAAGCTCCAGGAGCGCGACGCCGAAATCGAGAATCTCGACAACGAACTGCACAACTCCATCGGCAATCTCGTGCAGATGCAGGAGAGCCTGCGACTCAGCACCATACCGACGGCACCCGACGCCTCCATGCAAGAGTCCTACAATGGCCTGATGCTCCAATACAATGTGTTGACGGCTTCCAGCGAAGAGACCAAGTCCAAGTATGAGGCAACGCTCAGAGAAAACGAGGAGCTTAGGGAGCGTATCGGTAGATTGCAGGAGCTCAACGCCACCTTGCAAGAACGGATAGAGGCTGTCGAGCAAGAACTCTCGAAGGACAAGGAGGCTGCTGTGAATTTTGAACAGGTTCACACTGACTATACCGAACTGCTGAACAAGTTTAGCCGGCAGAAAGAAGAGCTGGAAACTACTAGGGCTAATCTGAACGAGGCGTCAGCGGTCAATGAAGCGTCGGAGCGTGACTTGTTGGCGCGAATCGAGATCCTCGAGCTCGAGAAGCGGAATCTCGCGCAGGAGCTTGAGAACTTGAGAGTGAACAATGTCGTACTGGACGATGGCTGGGGATTCGATACAACTTCCTCCTCGATCGATGTGCAAGCTCAACAACAGACTGTGGAGAGACAGAAGAGGGAAGTCGATGAGAGCACGAAAGAGGATTCACCACCTCCACTGTTCGATGCTTCGGTATTCGGTGTTTCACCGCCTCAAGCCGGTAACGCTCAGCGAGAAATTGAAATTGAAACGCTGAGGGAAGAGTTGAACGCGTTGCGCAGAGAGTCAGAAGAGCGAAGAGTAGTGGCGGAGGAAATCGAAGCACGATTGAACGGTGAGATACAACAGGCGAGAGCGAATATCAACGTTCTGACAGAATCATTGAAAAGTATGAGCGCGAGTAGCATGGCCTTGGAGGAGGCTGTCAAACAAAAGGAGGACGAAAATTTGTCACTAAATAGACAAGTTGGATCGACGAACGAGGATCTGGCCTCTCTGAAGGCCGAGTACGAGCGATTAGTTAAAGCATTGGATGACAAGAATGCATGGATCGAACGTGCAGAGAGCGAAAGAGCGAATTATTTGGGTCAGCTAGAGCAGCTGACGTTCGAGAAACAGGAGATTGAACGCGTCATCAGTAAAGTGTCTTCTAGTCTTTCAATTATGGATGAGACATCGTCCAATGTGCAAAAAATACTTAATATTGAAATGAAATTCGGAAATCTCCTATCGGTACTAGAAGTTGTTAAAGCTGAGAATCAACAATTAATAGGTACCCAAGAAGTCTATAAGAACAGAATTTTCGAGTTGGAAAACGAGCTAAGGGTTGGAAGTGACAGCGCGAGAATAGTTGAATTGGAAAATCGAATTGCTGGAGTTATCAGCGAAAGGGATCTTTTACAGCTTCAGGTGAACGATGTAACACGCGCCTATGAAGATCTTAAGGACTCAACTATTGGTTTGAAAAATCTGCAGGTACAGCTTGACGCTGTAGTTAAAGAGAGAAACGAACTTATTGAAGAGATCAAGACTCTCCGTGCTGGCAAACAATCGGAACCAGAAAAACTAGCCGAAATCGTGAAAGTGGAGGAAGCCACAGGAGAATCGATGTGGGAAGATGACGAGGATCCTTGGGGCTTCAATGACAAAGCAATCCCACACGATGCCGAAGAGCATGTCAACATTCCCATAGTTCCCAGTACCGAGATCCAACTACAGCTAAAGGTGGATGAACTCGAGCAGAAGTTAAGGGAGTTAACTGAAGAGAACGCGAAATTAATCGAGGAGGGCAAGACTGCACAGGTAAAGAATGTAAAATATGTGAAGAAACTGAAAGAGTACAAGGTGCAGTTTGATAGTTTACAATGCCAGTTGAAATCGCATAAATCCATCGGTGGTTTTGGTGCTGATCTTGATTCTGCTATTGAAGAGGAACTGAAGATGCAGATCGGAACGTTAGAAAAGAATTTGAGCGAAGCCAGAGAGGAGACGAAAAAAGTACTGTTGGAGAAGGAAAATCTGCTGAAGAGAATCGATGTATTAACCGCCGCGACCGACCGATTTACCGAGGCCAAGGAAAAACAGGACACCGAGGTACACATTTGGCAAATGAGATACAAGGAGTTAGAGATGAGACTACAGCAGTTGGATTTCGGACCAGAAACGAAGGAAGCATCTTCCTCGCCACCTCAGGAGCCTGTAGAGCTAAATCCCAGGTACGAAGAGGAACTCAAGGAACTAAAAGATAACGTTGAGGCTTTGGCAGCGGAGAACGAGGAACTACAGCAGCTACTCGAGGAGAATCGCGTAAAAAGACAAACCTCTGTTGACGAAACGACTAGTCGAGTCCAAGAGCTACAAGCAAAGAACGCCGAGTTAAGTACACTCAACGATAAATTAAAGAATGATTACGATAATTTGAGGAAGCAGTACGAGCAGAGTCTAATGGATGCAAATGACCAGGTACAGAGCATGCGACAAAATTGCGAGTTACTGAAAAATGTAGTAGAAGAGAGGAGCGCAGAGAACGAGAAAATGGTAGCGGAACTAAAGGTACAATTGCATGCGGCACAGGAGGATAAAACGCAACTGGAGGATAAAATTCACACTTTGGAATCGGATGTGGGAAAACTGAATTCGTCGACCACTTCTCTAGAGGAGTTGTCGGAATTGTTGAATGCTCGAGTGCAAGAAGTGGCAGGTTTGAAGGAGGAGCTGATGAAACTGCAGACAGAAAAGAGTCATCTAGAGGAGAACACGAGAGCAACGGTACAACATCTGACCGATGAACTCAATGAGAAGCAGGCGCAGCTGGACAGATTGAGCGCAGCCTCGCAAAATAAGGATGGAGATCTTTCAAGGCTGAATGCTGAACTGGAGGAGATGAAAGGTGTGATCGATAAGGTTAATGGCTTGGAGTTGTCGATCGAGGGATACACGATGGAAGTGCAAGAGAAGAACGAAGAGATACAATCGTTGCGTGGCAGAATAGGAGCCTTAGAAACTGCCCTGGTTGACAAAGAACATCAACTGACGGCTCAGCATTTACAGCTCGAGGAATCCACGTCAGAGATCCAACATTGCAGTAGCCAAGTACAAGATCAGCAAGAGCTTAGTCAAAAATTGGAGGCAGCTGAAAAATGTGTCAACGAGCTGAACGCGATTATTGCGGAAAAGGAGGCGAGTCTCGAAAGCAGCAGCCAAGAAGTGAAAAGGCTCGAACAGAATCTCAAAGAGGCTGAAGATGACAAGAGTAAACTTGAGTTGGCGCTGCAAGAGTACAGTAGCAGCGTCAAAAAAGAGATTAGCAGTGTCCAAGAAGCCGCAAGAACAGTAGCCGAAGACTTGCCTATGTTCACCTTTCCCGGTGACAGTAACGATCACGAGCTGCAGGCACTGAGAGCTGAGCTGAAGACCAAAAATGAGGAAATTGAGCATTTGCAATATACACTGAATGAGGGTTCCATGACGCGCATGATGCAAGACTTACAGGACAGCGTTAACAGATTATACAACGAAAAATCTGAGCTGGAGGACCAACTAACTGCAAGAAGTCAAGAAATCAGTATTTTACAAGTATGACTTTTAGTTTTTCTAAACTACTTATTGAAATTTATTAGAAATTAATTTATATTTTATCAATGAAATTTGAGATACATATTTTTATCAATATTATACTAAAAAATTAAATTTACTACCAAGCTTTGAAAAAGAAAGAATAGATTAATAATCAACCTTTTACATGTTTACAAAATTTTTGTTATTTATCCTCAGCAACAATTGGAGGAGTTACGATCGCATTATACGCTTCGAAAAAGATCATTGGGTGATCAAGAGGAGCTGATGAAGCTTCAGAACGAACTTCATGTACGCGATCAGGAAATGAACGAGTTAAAGTATATCGTGGCTGAAAAGGAATCACAGTTAAGAGCTGCGCTGGAGCAGGCTTCGAATGATTACGAGCGTGAATCATCGGAGAGATTAAGAACCGAGCTGTACGAAAAACACCGGGAACTCGAGAGCCTGAAGTTTACGGTATCGGAGCTGCAGAGTGAAGTGGCGAGTTTACGGGGGCTAGAAAGACTAGCGGAAGAAGATAGAGCGACCATCGAAAGGCTCAATTCCGAGAAAGAAGAGGCGCGAAGAGAGGCCGAGGAAGCTATACAACGAATCCTTAAGGTACAGTATTTTCATTTGGTTTCATTTTTGAGAAGAGTTAATGGAATCCTACTTTAGTAGTAGCATTTATCAAAACTATATAGTTAACGGTTTCAGAAATATAAATTTAAAGATTTAAATTTAAAAGAAAATTCTTGGTATGATAGACATAGACAGCTTATATAATATTAATTTCTGTGATACGGTATTCATAGTTGTAAATTACCGTAAATGATACTTTTAGGCCCTGAAGAGTGACGTATTAAATAAACGTCTGAAACGTCGACCCTTTAGTAAAAAGGTGTTTTATTGGTTCGGAAGGATCGTTTATCACCTGTAATTTATTAATCATCCATGAACTTTGCACACATTAGTAACATTTAAAAGAAAGTTTATAATACACTTATTTTCAGGAGAAAGAAAATGAATTGGACCTTCTAAAGCAACAAATAGCAATGGAAAATCAAAACTTAATGGAGGCGTTAGGTTTGCGCGAACGAGACATCGAAAATTTGAAGCTACAAATCGAGCAGTCCGGACTAGACAGAGCTGGTCTACTTGATCAGAATACAGGACAGTTAGCGAGGCTCGAAGCAGAATTGTTAGAGAGGGACAGACGGATTGCTGAATTGAGTATCACTAAGGATACAGACATTCATAATCTACAAGTACAGCTAAGCGAGAACCGTGCACGACTGGACGAGGTGATAGCGCTAAGCGAGGAGGAGGAGCGACAGATCGTCGAGATGCGAAAGTTGCTAGAGGTGAAGGAACAGCAAATCAATGGCCTGACACAACAGCTTGACGAGAAAGTCAAAGAGTACGAACTTATGCAGCATGCTTTGCAGAGGCATATTGCCCATGCCGAACGCACTAGCCAAATTCAGCACGAACAACAGGTATAACATTTATAACGCACTCTATAATCAACTATAACACACGTATTTTCATTTGATTAATGTCGATTGACAACGGATCTATTTATTTAATGAACATATACTGAAAACTAAGCTTTAATCAAATTGTTTGTGTTTCATGACAAGTCGCATCAGACCGACGTAGTAGCCGCATCGGCACTCGCGGCAGAAGTTGATTCATCGAGTTCAGTAGGCAACGAATTAGATTTGGCCTTATACATGCTGCACCAACGAGATGTGCGCTGCGAGGAGCTGACCCACGAGCTAATGCAGCTATTGGAAGAACGCGATACTTTACAGCTTAGGCTCTCCAACTCCATACGCGTCAACGAGGAGCTGAGGAAATACGCATCGACGGCTGAATCTAGCCCAAAGAAGGACTCGTCGACAACACAGGAAACGTTAAGTGGTGATCCAAATCCCTTGATCGAGAATCCCTCGCCTTCGAAATCGGAAGGCCCGGTCGAGATAGCTAAGGAGGCAATCAACTCGTCAATCGGAGAGGACAAGAATGCTCTTGCTCAGAAGTATGTATTTTTCTTTGGCTGCTAATATTTGTGTAATGATTTAAATTTTTGTGGTTGTACGGTTTTTTGGTTCAGATGATTTTTCATGTTTTCCTTTTGAGAATCTAAGTAACAAAATTTAGTTTGGATTTTCTTTAATATTATTAAAATGTGATCTGATGTTGAAATAAAATTAATTCTTTTTTTTTTTTTAATTTGATATTAAATTCGATTGTTCAAACTTTTTTCATAATTTTTTAAGTGACAATCGAAATAAATTATAAATACAATCAGCTATAAAAATGTACTATAAAAGTAAATGAAGAAAATAGATAGTCGTGTTTTCTATTGCTTTATTTAATTTCATACAGTTTGCTTAAATAATAATAAAAGAAAATCTATCTATTTCTTCATTAAATTCATTAGAGTACATTTTCAAAGGTAGTACGATTGCTCCTTTAACTGGCTCTCCTGCTTTGTGCTGTTATGAACGCTTATAATCTATCTTTGTACTAAAAATGTATATAATGCTCCTTCATGTAGCCCCTGTGTGTAAAAGCTAGAATTTTTCAAATTTTCCCTCTAGGCTATCGCAGTTGAGGAGTGTAGATCAAGGGAGAGACGTGCGACTGAGAGACGATAGGGAACTGAGACACTCCCAGCAAATGTCACTGCTTACACACGGAGACGTGCTGAGCAAACTGCCACCCGAGGCTGCCGCGAGACTCGTCAACGCCAACTACACACTCTGTATGTATTGCTTGGAACAGAAGTTCCTAAGAAATTTTGGAGCTCCTGTACGTAGATAATTGATGCTGGATTCGAGAATATATTGCCTATTTACTCGGTCTTTATTGAAAAATATCTTATATATTATTTAATTTGTTCCTTTTGTACATTTGAAATTTTTTATTCATCTAATTAAAATTAATTAATTTGTACGAAAAATATATTTCTAAACATAATGTATTTCACATTCAATGAAATATATTGTGATAAGTATTAAAGAATAAGGAATATAAATAATACTTGACGTTCCAAAACTTCTGATCATTTGATATAGTTTTAGCTCTTTAGTCGATTTCCTGTTGTTCATTGTAATTAGTGTAATATTGCTAGACAAATGGATCCATAAAAATTCACACTTAAATTTATTTTATCATTGACAATGTATTGTATTTTACAGCGCGGGACGTTCAGAGCCAATCGAGCGTTCTGATGAATTGGCTGTGGGGGAAGAGGTAAGATCAATCGCAACGATACGCCTTATTTTCTCATCTTAAAGCGATTTTGAAATAGATTTGGTGGATTTTCAAACTTAATTTCTTCATGCTTCTTCATTATTTTATAGCACACCGAAGGTAGTGCACATGTGATTGAAAGAGAAGAGGAGCATCCCAAGAACTGATGAAGCCAACTTCTTCGTCCATTTTCAATTAACATTCCGCGCGGAGTGTAGTCCAAGGCCAAAGATCATCTCCCGCCAAGAGCGTGCACCAAGTGCAGTCGACCCGATAAGTCGCCGTGCGTGTATGATCGATCTTCCGCGAGCCTCGATGGACTCTATTAAACCTACGGAAGTCTGCCACGAAGAAGCCCCTGTAGGGTTTCTCTAGTTGCCGAGTGTTTAGACGTGTTTCTCACCTGTGACGATGCTAATACAGGGGTGACACGACTCATCACTACCACTACTAATTTTACTACTACTAATATTGCTGCGCGTCGTCGATATGTCGAATGTATTATAGGTAGGAAAAACAAAAAACATGGAAAAACGAAAACTGATGGAAAAATAGGGACGCAATTCTTGTATCATAGGAAAAGAAACCGTTTATAGTTTATATTAATATAAAAGAAACCATGTATTTATGCGAGTTGCCTTTAAAAAAAAAGTGGAACTAAAAGATAAGAAAAAAAATTGTAAATTCATTTTATTTTAGGATAATGTATATCAAATTCGTGGAAAGATAAGTAAAAAAGTGTGCACCTCGAGCTGACGTGCTATTAAAACGTTTCATTTTTGTACGTTCTTGTGATGTTGCAAATCGGCGTCACCATTGACGCGCCTGCTCGGGACATGCGATATATTATGTCGAAACTACTGTGCTTATTTTTACCTTGTAATTAAAATTAAAAAAGATGTGGATGTCACGTTGTTAACGATGTGTAAGTCAAACATTACAAAGTCCGCTTATTGTACATCATCACATTGTGGGCTTGTATCAGTTTTGTACAGATGAATAAAAAAAGTTTTCGATTGAAAATAAAGAGCCTTGCCAGGCGTTTATTATATACATACATGGCAGTAGTTTACATTTATTGTCATTGCTTGAATAAAGTACGATAAGATTTATACAGCCATAAAAACACCCTCTTTTTATGAACACGTGCCGTATATTGTGTATACAGAGAATCTAATAGTAAAATTTTTCACTTTAGTATACGAAGTTGAAAGACATACTACAAAAAATGTGAAGTAGTCGATTTGGTGAAGTAAAGCAAAGTGCTTGTTTTAGTTTTAGATGAGAGAACTTTAGATTCATTTTTATGTTACCTTTTTTAGTACTTTCGTAGAAGTTTTTTTCTAACTCTTATAACGTAGTTATACTGTTGTACGTTTCAATTATATTTAGTCAATCGGTAAAAATATATACTTTCAGATTTCATACTCACATAAAAATTTTAACTAGTACTTTAACTAGTAGTAACACATAAAAGTTCAAGTAAGAGTATTTTTAAATTTCATGTTATTAGCACAAACAAATGTAGTTCGTCACAAATTACGAAGAAACTTTTGTAAGGATTACTTAACGTTGGGAAGTATAATGTGGCCGACATTTTCGACTACTTAAAATTAAAAGGATGATTTATTTGTTGTTTACTGATCGAAACATTTTCACATGTTAGATAAATTGATTGAAGGTTGTTCTGGTTATCCAACACATCCAACAACAACACTGTCACATCCAACAGTTAGTTTTTACTTAAATAGTAAATAAATAATTCTATAATGTGAATTTTAAATTTATTTTTGAGTGATTTGTGGAGAATAGTAAACTGAACAATATAAGTTTTGAAAATTCCAAATCGAATCAATGGTAAAAAAGTGGTATGGCTTTTTATAAGAGCGTATTTTGTGTTCATAAACAACAATCCAATGCCACTTTTTTACTATAAATCTGATTTGGAATTTTCAAATCTCATATCGTTCAGTTTAGCTTTCTCCACAAATCGTATTGGATCATAATTTAAAATTCACATTATATAATTATTTATTTACGACTTACGGTTAAAAACTAAATTAAAAATTACTTCCAATAGTTAGTTGTTAGCTTTAAATCGTCAAAATAAAATGAAAAACAAACAAAATTGGGATATTTATATATAAAAAACTTTGAAAAGCTGTTATAGATTGGGATTAATGTATATTTTTAGAAAGACAAACATAAAAATGGCATATGTTAATTGAAAACTTAGAACCGTACAGGTCTTTATTATCTGTATATATACAAGTTAGCTGGCTTACAATTATTGTCAATGTTTGCGATTGAAGACAGATACGATTTTTACAGTAGTAAAAATATCCCTTCTATCGTAGCAAAACATATATGTTTCATTTATAGTAGTAAAGTATTATTTCACTCTCATCGAGAATATATCTTCAAGTGTATACCCTCGGGAATGAATGTATAAAGCAGTCATCGTCATGAGGTAGAGCGAGGTCTGAATACCTAGTTTTACAAAAAAAAAAAAAAAATAAACTGGCTTTTCAGTTTTTCCGTACTTCAAAGTTTCGATGCATTTTTATTTCAATACTTTTGTGGCTTTTTGATATGTTTTCGCTGAACTATTCTGAAATGAATAATGTCATAGTTGAAAATATTAAATAGTATCAATTTAAAAACGTGAGGACCGAATTGGGTACACAGAAATTTTTTTTAGCTCTATTTAAAAAACAATTATTTATCTAAGTTAAGTAATAGATGAAAAGTGTAGAATTATTTTAGCAGTACGTGTCGTAGCTTAAGATTATCTATTGATGAAATACTTGATAAGTATAATTTTTTATAACTTAAAATAGCCTTAAAATGAAATTCTCTTATAATATATACAAAACTAAAAACGAAGCAAGAATACTATGTGCTTACATGCTAACATTCACAGATCAGTTGCACAATAATTTGTTAATAATTTCACGAATAGGTGCACACACTTTCGCGTCTGCACCGCATACACACAGTCAACTCAAGCTTTCTCGACTTTTGCACGCTCGACTTTCCATGTGATTCTAATGACTGTCCTGAGGATCGTTTTGGACGCGATCCTCGCGATCCTCGCGCTCCTCTCGCGCCTTCGTCATTCGATGCTCCTCGCAAGATTCTTGAGCGACGGCATATCCTTGGCCTCGCTCGCGAAGCTCTCGAGCATCTTTCCACCGGTCTGATTCTCTTCCTGAAGCGAGTGCTCGAGAACGGCCGTAGTCTCGCTTGGCTGCTGGACTTGCTGGAAGTGCCTGTAAACGATTCGCGCAACAATGTTATCCGTGCTCGCTTACCAATTCAAATAAATTTCGTTAAGACGTATAAAAGGTAATAAGGTATAAAAGAAAGGGCTGCTGCACCTGGAATTTCGAAAGGCCGACTGCTGTTGCTTCTTTCTGAGCGCGCCGTACCTCTTGCTGCACCTCAGCCCGACGAGGATGAATATGCCGACTACGGCCAAGCCGAGTAGGACCGCGATGACGGCGATTACGGGGCCGGACAGTCTGGAGGTCGGGTCGTCGAGTTTGTTCTTGCCGACGTCGTCGTCGAGGAACTCGAGTGGATCGTCGTCGAGCCAGTTGACCCAGGTGCCGTTCCAGAGGGCCGGATTCGCGCGCGGATCGCTGGGCACGTTGCTCGGGGGCAGGGCAGTCACCCGGTACTTGAGCAGAGCTTCCTCGAGGGTGGCCAGGATCATGGGCCGGGCCTCGGCGAGGTTGCGCTGCTCGCACGGGTCGTCCTTGATGTTGAACAGGCAGGGCGATTGCCGGGGATTGCAGACGATCTGACAATGTATATATATATATATATATATATATAGCCGTTTTGGCTTTTAGGGCTTTCGGATGCGAGAAAAATTATACTTATCGGTTTTTTTTATTAGACAATTGTAAAGAACAGTTTGCAGAAACTTGAATATTACTCATTTTATATGATTGTCTAATGTAAAAGTATAGCCTGCACTTGGGGAAAAATAGTAGGAAAATAATAGCCTAGTCATTAATTCTTATTAGTGTCCATAAGCTGGGATACAAATGCACTTGTATGCTGCTACTTGAGGTGTATATTTAGCTAATCCATTTGTCATATAGAGAAAATCCATTAGTTCAATTACTATTTTGCAAGGAAATGGATATATAGGTACTTATTGCAAAGTGCAGTCAAGGTCATTATAGATTAATGCGACTGGCTTATCTGATAGAACTGCGAAGCGAATAACGTCTACAATATATGTATATGATACGCGAGCAATGATTACTAAAGTTTTAATTTTCAATTAAAATGTTGAATCGTTTTTAAATTGTCGCATACTTAACTCGGAGATATTATTAAGAGAAATTGTTGGCTTATTATTGATTAAAACGGCATCTGGGCATTTGTACAGAAAATCAAAATGAGTTATTATAGTTTTAATTCTTGTTAATAACCGGTTAGCCGCGGCTCGATTTGCGTTGATCATTTAGAAATGTGTAGATATTGTGTGATTGTGATGTATCGTTTGCATAAGCTATTTATATGCTGCTTACAAAACACTGGTAGCTTAGAAAAACGAGTGGTGCAATCTTAAAACAAACAACTACTGCACATAATTCGAAAATACACTGCATATGTGTCTTAAATTCTTATTTTGACCAGGTCTTTAAGAAACGATTGTAAATTATAGTTACGATACTTAATGAAAACGTATAGGATTAAAGATGTTAATAATCTTACCCTTTCAGTCTCTGGTACAGTACAATGGAGGGTAGCGGTCGACCTAAGCTTGAGCAATTCATCGGCCGTCAATAGCTTCGTTGTCGCCAACTCCTCCTCGTTAACCCTTTCGTAGCCCTCGTCTCTTACTGCCCTTATCTCCGTCACCTGCGCCCAACAATCAACAATTGCGGTACAATTAAGTCTGATAACAGCGAGTTGTGTGAATAAGAACAGGACTGACCTGTTTGGCGGTGAGCAGTCCAGAGATGGCGGTCCCGGTCTTGCTCATGAGGACGTTCTCCGGGTCGTAAGTCGGACTCTGGCCCTCGGACCTGGCGTACTGGGACCTGCCCGTCTCGCCGTACCACTCGTCCCCGTTACCCACCGTACCCAGGACGTATTTGAAGTCGCCCCGTCTTATGGCCGAGTAGTTGAATATCGGATCGATGTTGACGAGGACTTCGCTACGGCCACCGGTGCCAGGCGCCTGCAGACCGCTGATGCTCGGCCACATGTCCACACCGTCGATCGGCCCTAGGCTCACGCGACTCCGCAGGCCGGCGGCCGATAACAGGGTAGGCAGCCAGTCGGCGATGTACATCAGGTCGTTGGAGATGCGCTTCGGTCGATGGATCAGAGGACTCCAGACGGCGGCGGCACCGCGCACCGCACCCTCCCACGCGCTCGCCTTTATCTGCGTGCAGTGCAACAACCCGTGGTTTAGATTGAATTTTCGAATCGTGGGATACGTATTAGGTATACTTATATCTTGTGCGAGTGTGAGGAAATTCAAAAATGTAATTTTGGATTAGTTTGGCTTTGGAATGTTGGAAAAAATCTGCGTAACTAAGTATATAGTATAGATTATTTGTTATACGACTACTTGCTGTTGGCTACGCTTCCCATTTGTCATTAACTTTTTAATTCAACGTTTGTAAAAGCAGAGTTTTGGATTTCACCGAATGGATAGTCCGTAAAAATTTATATGAGGTATATTTATTGCACCATTTATGCATCCTCTATATATAATGATAATCGGCGATGAAAAAGTAAAAGGACACATATATAATGGTTTTATGAAAACTTCTAGTTAACAATAAACATATTATTAATTGCTTTGACAAAATATAATAAGGAAAAAGTACATTCTTCCTACGCTGAATAATATTTGCGCAGTATAAAATCGATTATTCAAACGGATTTTTTATACTTCGTGAAATAAAACTAGAAGACACTAACTATTTTGTTCTTAAAAACGAAATATTTCCTCACAGCTTTAATGTAAATTGTAACAGTTATCGAAAATAAAGTTGTAATAATCATATAAGCTAAAATAATACTCGTAATTGTAAAAAATACTTAAAAGTATGCCTTTCGTTTATGTACTTATCTTTAGGAAAAATTTGAAACGAATGTTTCAATGATAGCTTTGGTAATTTATGTTGCGAAAAATTTTCCTACGCCGAAGTGAAAATTTTTGAAGCTCTCATTGAAAAGAATGTGTTCGCGAGATATAATTTTTATCAAATTGAAACTTGAGACAGAACCTTGTCTAAAATGAATCTTATCCTAACGAACTGATCATTAGAACCAAATTATATATATATATAAAAGAAAATAAGTTTGCAGATTTATTTTCTCTTACAAGTCAGTTAATAAATATTTTAGTAGCGATCCTCATTAGAGCTGTTTATGTTTTTAAGAGCTTAATACGCGTTTTGGCACGGTGTCAAATCATCGCGTTAAAGACTATAATACGGTTTTAAATCAAAGAATCCATCATAGCTAATCAATTCAACCCTGTACTCGCTTGCACTCAAGTTCGCCGCATATATATTTTCATACGACTTAATCGCTCGCCGGTATACAATTATAGCGTAGAACTTTTTTCTTACATTTATTTTTCATCTCACCTCGGGTTTTTGACGCGGTAATTTTTATGGCAGTTAACGTGTAAATTATACCATCTAAATACGCCACGTTATTGCCGCGCGTAAAATTTACTTGCTACATTTCAAAGGAAATATATATCTCCGCGTTATAAATGTGATTTACATATGTAATTAGTACTCTTTTGCGCGGTATGTAGCAAACGGGGCGAGCGAAAAAAAAAAGAAGATTCTCCACGTGAAATTCGCTCGATGGACATGGTGCAATTTACAATTACGTTATAGCGGATAGAGAAGTGGCTGTGCTGGTGTTCGACCATTGAAGGAATTCAATTAAACGATAGGATCTTGCGCGGTAGCGGCTGTAAATCTTTGCGGCTCTTTTGCCGCGTAAATCTGTGTTATTATTCCGGTACTCGAACATATATTTTCCTATTCAAAGGTTAAGTTTAACACTTGTCTATGTTAAGATCAGATGCAATGCATATCCGGTATCTGGTGATTCTTCGCGATGACGACGACGACGACCGCACGCGATTATCGTTACGATCAGAAATTAGGTTTTCTAAAATCATTATTCTCCATGAATATAATAATAGCGCCAACCAAGTCAAACTATTCTACAAACCAAGTAGCTTTGTCAGGTATACTTGGCGATGCATGAAAAAGATGCATAAAAACTTGTAACGATACAAATTTTTATAATCGTATTCACTTATTTATTTATTACGCTTATTGGTTGCGGCCTATTTAACTGCAAGCCATTGGTTGGAGTAGCCTATTTTTTCTTTCTATGGAGAACGAGCTTAAATTCTTGCGGTTATCTTGTTTGTTTTACATAATTAAAATGAATTCAATGACATGTTTATACATGTCATTTCGCAATAGTAGATGAATATGTAGAGAAACGTTTAGGCAATTGAATATATTTTCTAACGTATAATAAATTACATTATAGATTGTAAATAAATACTCTGAATTAAATTTAATTAGCCGAGAAAACAAATTGAGCAATGCGCGTGTAATTTCATTTTTTTAACGGACGAAATCGTTGCATCAAACTGTTAATGTGAGCAATCGCGCGTATACTTAATTAAAATGTAAATGCCGGTATAATATTATTGAAAAATAGCGTTGCAAAACACAGAACATTTTGTCTGTTGCAATAAGCCAGCATCCGGGAATATACCTGCCTGTCTATATGTATAATTTTCATATGTATAATATAAGGAATGGGATAGGGAATACCGACCCCTCTGAGCGGGAAGTTGCTTCCCCGGTTGTAGTGTATGCCCTGAGTAGCAGCCCCGTTGTCCGCCATAAAGATAACTATGCTGTTCTGTAGCATGCCCTTTCTGCGCAAGGCAGCGACGACCTCGCCGACGCTCTCGTCGAGTTTGGACATCATGGCTGCGTAGATGCGCCTCTCGGGGTCCTGGATGTAGGAGAACTTGGCGACCTCCTCGTCGGGCGCCTGTAGGGGCTCGTGGGCGTTGCCGCTGTGGGGCGCCAGATGAGCCAGATACATGAACATGGGTCCGGCCTCGGGTCTGTGCTCGTCTATCAGTCTGACCGCCTCCTCGGTGAACAGGTCCGTCGAGTACTTGCCGACGGTGTCGCGCGCGAGGCTCATGTTGCGCCTCATGTCCAGCCCTATGAAGCCCTCCGTCTTGCTCGAGGAGGCGACCTCGTGGGTGTAGTAGTCCTGGAGGCCGTTCCAGTAGCCGAAGTGGGAGTCGAAGCCTCGATAGGTCGGCGTGTACTCGCGTTTGTGGAAGCCCTGGTGCCACTTGCCAACCGCGTGGGTCGCGTAGCCTGCTTCCTTGAGGTACTGCAATCATCGCCAAAGAATTATTAGAAACTAATTCCGCGCAGAGTCGAATTTGAGAATTTCCATGCCTGCAGCGATGATTGTATAGTAGCGCGTTAAAAAAAATAATTACAATTCAAGTATAATTGCTTTTATATTAGCTCAATTGAAAAGATAATAAATTTCTCACGGCGATTGAATATACATTATAAGTATAGCTGCCGTCTGAGGCTATTTACTTGTGCTCATTTAAGTGTAACATATTATCAGATTGCAGCCAATTACAATGATGAATATACTATATACTCGGATTGAGTTTTTCATCGCGCATAATTTGCCGCGTGATCGCTATACGATTGCTCGTCTCTCAACAATTATGCAATGAGAAGTCGTTTTTGTTTGATCGATGCGCCCAGGGAAAAGATCGCGATACTTAAATTTGACTTATTAATTATGTGCGCAATCGGAGAAATCAATTTATACCATTGAAAAATTTACGTAATGAATTTTACTTATTACTAATCGCTTTATCGCGATGAGATTTTCAATTAATTATAAGTGATTTACGTCTTGTATTAATGTAAATGAAGATTGTTTAATTCGTTCGAAAAACTTCAATGTAAACTCTTTACCGATTGATAGTTTTTCATCAAACTTACATTGTATTTCGATTTTTCTGGTTTTGCAACGATTTGGTGTAAATCATCAGAGTGGAAAATGTTCTAAATTCCTATAATTCTAATTAATAATGGAGAGTCCATCAGTGTTTTTTCTCTTCCATTTAATTGTTCGATTTATTTTCATCGAGTCAAGGCGAGTAAAAAAAAAGACTGGAAAATCGTTATCCTCCTCAGAACGGATCCAGTTTTTGCTTGAAAACGAAAAAAAAAAACAAAAAAGAAAAAACAAAGCAGTGAACAAAAAAGAAGATTTATAAAGAACATTAACGAGGTGAATAAACTTTAATAGATACGTCGGTTTCCTTTCTTGTTTTCATTTTTTTTCCACGTCCGCTAACACACACCAAGCACATAAAATTAATAGATCGAAACTGCGACTGTGCATAAAAGCTAAGATATAATGTACATGCATAGCTATATACATATATATATCTTAAAACAGATAAGAGTTTTTTCCCAAAGTAATGGTTGAAGCGTTTTAAGAATGCCATGAATTTTAGTTGGGCGCTGCGCATCTGCTCGTGGATCCAAAGAGAACCAGTTCGCCCCCCTAAAAATTTAATACAGCATACAGTTTACGAACCTGGGGCAGTATCTTCTCGTGTAGCGGCAGTCCCCTAGGCTCGGCCTCGAGTATCACGAGGTGCTGCATGCCCGTGTGCACTGGATACTTGCCGGTGAGCAGTGCCGACCTGCTGGGCGTGCAGAGCGCCGAGACGTAATGGCTATTGAGTATGACGCCGTTGTAGGCGAGGGCGTCTATGTTGGGCGTAGGTATCTGATCGCTACCGTGGAAGCTCACGTCGTTCCAGCCCATATCGTCCGCGATTATCATGACGATGTTCGGGGCGGATTCCGAACTGCTGCCACCGCCACTGTTGATCGCTCTGCCTGGTACCGGTAGCATTTTGCTCGGGACGGCTTCGGTCGCGATGAGCGCGAACGCCGCCAACAGCCACCAACGACTGCCTCCCATTCTTGACTTCTGATTCTATACCTGTGGGATCGATGTCGAATTAGTGGCTTTGTAGTTTTAGTAACTTTGCGATTTTTTTGCACATTCTGTGATTTAATATCTATATGAAGTTGGGTAAGGTGCAGCTCGGAAGATTTGGAAAACCCAACGATAGCGCAGCTCTTCTTGGGATAGACGAATAAAACGGGCAGCGCTGCATTTGGGGCGTAAAAACTTTTGATTAAGATAAGAATTATTGGACGCTTAAGCGAAAAGAAGGAAAAGTTCAATAAAAATATATGGGTATCCTGCTGAAAATGACTGCTCTGTATATACCTTATCTCACATTCAAATCTTGAGTTAAAATTTTTAAAACTCACATTTTGAGATAATTATTTATAATATTAGATTTAAATAATTACAAATTAATGAGAATGAAATGGTTTCATGACGTCTTTGGCAACAAGTGAATGTTTCCTTCTCGATTTTATATACAGCATGCAGCTAAAGTTATACTTGGATATTTTTTTCAAGTATACCAAATACAAAAAAAAAGTTTAAGCATGAAATATGTACGCATTACAACATTATTTTAGATTATCCAATTAGCACTTAATTATAGCTGAGGATCCAAAGTGATAAATGCGTATTTATTGCAATCGTTAAATTATTAAATTTTTCTTATGCATAATATACTTATAACAATTTTTTGTCATTAAAATTTTTTTTCCCGCGTTCTTTGAATTGGGCATATTATCACGCAGCAACTTTTTTTTACACGCAGGGAAGTTTGTTTGTTTGGATTTCATGCTTTGACGCATTCTATTTTCATTGTTTTTTTTTTTGTTTAGCTATAGATAGTAAAAAAGACATTACCAGCATAATAATCAATACTGTTCAACGTCACAATAGAATAATAATGGTTGTAATAACTTCCGTTTTATTTAGCCTACACGTTTTTAAGCAAAAACGTACGATGATTAAGACAGAATTTATCATTTTTGTGCAACGTAAAATTTGATACTCACAAGGACTGACACATACTTTCCTGCAGGTTGAAAAAATGGCTGATCTATTTGATAAAATAAAGAAGCGATAAATGCAAATTAAATTACTGGAATCCGACTCAAAATGACGAAAAATCGATTAAAGTATTTGAATTTCTCCGCAGTGCAAATTGGTTTTGACAAGCCAGCGAGAAAGCGCTTCGCTCGACTGCGACTCGAAAGTATACACTAACAACATCTGGAAAACATGTAAAAAGTTGAAAAAGGCATTTTGTGTCTCGCACAGTTACGGCGACGAAACTTGTCCCCCCTGGAATCTGAATATCGGTTCTTCTGTTCGCGCCTCATTCGAAACACGAAGCGAGCCGCATCTTGATACTTTGAACTTTTTTGTCAAACTTATCGAGCTAAGGTAAGCGCTGCAACGTCGCGTGCGGCTTCATTGCATTATATATATATTAGCCGCACTCGTCCGCCTTCCTCAACTCGTTCGGGCGAATCACGCGCGAATTCGACGGCCAAGTTTCTTTTTATCCTTCGCGCCTTTTACGTAACGCTCGCGCGGACCTTGTACAAGTGCCTCCGATATCCTGGCGCAGTTTCATCGTTCCTCGCTAAGGACGCGATTCAATTAAAGGGTAAGGCTGTATATAATAATGCAGCCACGGCGTGCGAAAATTAGCGGGTTATAGGTTTAATGACATTGTTTGCTCGATCGTGTCGATAATGAATTTTTGCAATTGACGGCGGAATAATGACTCGCCACGCAATGAGGCGAGCAGTTAATTGTTCAACTGCGTTAAAGCGCTCTAACTGTTGACTTATTGGAAAAATGATTGATTTAATCAAGGTCCGGAGAAATCGTTGAAATTAATATAAAATCATAAATTTCGATTGTAAATAAAAGTGCTGTAAGCGGAATTACTCAGTTGAATAATGTACTTTACTGTGAAATTGTTTATTTACTGTGTTCACCACGGTGGAAATTAGTTTTTCGCTTAAGATATTCTGCCGATATTCAAGTGGAATTTCTTTTTCGTATGATTGTTGATTACGAGTGAAAGCTGTATGCTAATATTTTTTAAATTATTTAAATTCACATTTTTTCCCTCTTTTTTAAATCACATATACATAAAATAAACATTTCATTGATATGGTAAAATAAAATTTTACAAGATACATACAAACAAGTAAGAAATAGAAGACAGCAAGTTTATTTGAATAGCAACATACTTTTGTAGTGTTTTTTTTTTTTTATAAAAACAAATAATTTAAGAAGTCTGATAATTATGTACCAGACAATTTTTTTCTAGATATTAATTCGTTTTGAATTTATAGGGTAAGAATGAAACTATGTATTCTGGCCTTGCGCCTGCAAACATGCTTATCATTTATTTTTCTTATATAATTATTTTATATCGTCAAAATAATTCAATTTCTATAAGATATATAGGCATATAATTCAAGTTATACCTAGTTCAAGTTGTAGATGTACAGGTAAGAAATTAGTTATTCTAAACAAGGATTTATTAACTGATTTTTAAATTTTTATTTACCTTTAATCGAGATCGTTAGCCAGGATAAAACAATTTTTTTTATATCGTTATGTAAGTTGAACAAAATAACGATTCGAATTCGTTTCTGGAGTAAAAATGCGCTAAAAGTTTTTATTTATATAAATGTTACGTAAAATGGTCAAGATCCTTTGTCAAAATCAGTCCAATTTGGTGTGCGTTACATGCATGATAAACGACTTATATGATCAGACGTTACACGATTATATGGTATCCTGGGACGATTGCAGCGAAGCAAATAAATCTGAATTTACCATACCAATTAAATGCTTTCAAATTATTATTTTTTTTTTAATTACTCTCCAAGTTTGAATGCACCATGAGATATGTACGATATGCGATGATAAATTAAGCGAAAGCTTCATGTAAGCATATTATGGTACGAGAGAAAGTATACACGCGACGTCTTAATAAGAGGATGAGGATTTATTTAGTGAAAAAATGGGGGGGGGGGGGAAAGTATAAGCGCATACTTGTAAAAATAAACGAATTTGAGGAGACTCGGATATCGTTGCATATTAATCTTCTTAAGGCTTCAAGAGTTATGTATATGCAGTTTATTCGCTATCCTTTTGGAGTCCAAGCAGAAGTGTACATATAGTGTGTGGCTCTTATGACTAATGCTCTTAGTGGGGATTTAGCTCGCGATGCGGAAAAAGTTAATGAATAAAAGAATATCTGCATAAAGAAACTTCTCATATTAATTTCATCAGTTTTCCATGAGTAATGTGGAATACCCGGGTTTTTGCATTTGAACTAGTTTTCAGGAGCTGCAGCATGAAGTTACTTACTTAAATAGTTGCGGCGGCGCAGACTGATGGAATAATCGACTTCAAAGATAATGCGATGAGTATAACGATAATGTTGTATTTAGAAAATCCTGTTTTAGTTAATAAAGATTCAAATTGCTTCTAAAACCAAATCACGTTAAGTATACTATACGATCGTAGCCCACAGCCCTAGACTATATGTGACGAATAAAAGATAGTTAGGTTAGTGATCGTTAAAATACTCGCATTATTGAATTTTTCAATTATTTCATATATATATATATGTATCGATTTTTCGATTTTTCCATCGAGTCTAGTAATACGACTTTTTAGCAGCTGAATAATAACATGTTTTGCTATATAATGTTACATGAGAGGGTTATTAAAGTCAAAGTTATATATATATATATATATTGATTCAAATGTGTCTCTCAGATCAGTCGTACTATGACTGACGCTCGGTGCTCACGTATCCCTTGGAGGGAGGTAGATTCTTCTCAGAGGATTCAGCACCAGCGGATGACCATTGGTGATTATCGCGCGTGAAGCAGGTCTTATATTACGCTGATGAAGGTGTCTCATAGGCTGTCCGTAGAAAACGGAGCAGCCAAGTCGCGTACGTGACAATAGATAATTATGAAAATTCTTGCATTAACTTTCGTTTTTGATCGATTGGCCATCTCTTAATAATAACTTGAGCTTTTTTTTATCGATACATTCAATGAACACTAATGTTTAAATCAATGATTTTTTATATATATAATCGCGTTATCTTGAACTTTTTTCCAACGAGATCTACAGGAATATATTGTGCGCAATTACTGTCCTCTCTGGCAAATCGCTATAGTCTATAAATCACGCCCTATCTGAATATGCCGTGTAAAGATACTTAATAATCAGCATCATTTATTTTTATTAGCACCGCAGCAGATCGCGACTATAAAAGAATAGCGTTCTGTCGTTGTACAGGCACATGCTTTGCATAAAGTATATATATAATGTCTCACGACACTGCAACCGCGAGTCTCATCTATTTTCTTTTTATCTTCCACGCGGTACATATAACTTATAACAAACTATGACATTGCGATCCGTTGAAAGATTGGCGTTTCATTGCGGATTCCGTATAAAAATATGCACGAGTCCCATTAAATACGATGTCGAAAGGCCTGCCATTTTCAATTAGGTCTAAAAATTAGCCATTCAAATCAGAGCATTTGTAAGACTAAAGGCGACAAAAAGATTGACTGCAGGAGCGCGCGTCTAACGCTACGCATGTACACCCCGTATATATAATAAATAAATTCCATCGCCTTATCGATGCGAGCAGATCGGCGGACAAAACAGCTGGATAGCATAACTCCGAGTCCAAGTGCGGAGCAAGGGGGCAAACGGATACAGCGGCAGGATGTCGAAGGTGCGCTTATAGCGAGAAATGCAATATGGAAGGCGCGAGGATTCCATCGCGGGATTTCGTATATAGGTGCAAACGCCGCCACACTTTCACAATCGGCGTATATCTGGTGGTAAACGAGAGCCAATATATAGTGACATCCGATCTAAGGCTGGACTGTCGTGACGTCTTCTTTAATTTTTCAATTAACGCAGATAGGACGATTGCGCATATGCCGAGCAGTCGCGAGCGTATTTATAATTATTCATTAGGTGTATGGCATTTGCCTCCCACGAGATAGGTATAAGTATATATCGTATACACGCACTCCGCGCGAGCGAGCTAATGTTATACGACGTATAGCGGCCGGCAACAACAAAAAAAAAAAGCCGCAAACAGCGTACACGGCGATTTGTATAATTTGCGCGCGCGAGACACACCTTTTCTGGCATTATATATAGACTAAACTGCATTTCCATTTTTATGAATTCCCGCGTCGGTCGCGCGTCTAATATTTTTAGCTCGAGGCTCGAAATAATAGACCGCGATAGTACAGTTATATTATCGAAAACGCATTGTAACGGGCAGCGTGAATTGAATTTAAAATTTTACCTGTTGACTCTATATCGATACAGAATGGTATGATCAATGAATAGATGAGACGAAAATTTTCAAAGTTTTATATAGTCTTGTCAATTAATTTCAAATAATTTTAGTCGCCACATGGCCTCTAACGCTGTGTATTACCACGTTTCGATTATATCCAGTAAAAACTCAGCTCTAAAAAAAATGAGCTTTTTTATCCCGTTTTATAATATTTCCATCGAACGGCTATGAAATCAAATTACTTTGTATTAAAAGTGACAACATTTTTTACGCACCATTTAACATTTATACTGAGTTATTATATACTGAAACGTATTTTAGTGTCGAATGTAAATAAAGCACGTTTAATTGGAATTAAACTTTTAAATTTAGAATTTATGAATAAGTTTATTATCGCGATAGATTTAAATGCAATTACCTTAGATTTTAAAATTAAGCAGATGTTAATAAGCAATTTGTAATTCGATATATTTGCACTGAAACTTTCCTTTCGCCACTTTTACACCAGACCATATCGATTGGAGGATTTTACGATTATACTTATACGCCGATACTAATGATAGAGGGAAGCTCTTTATAATCGCTATGTGCGCCTGAGCAGCTGATGTACGCGTTAAGAACAAATTGATATTGCATTGGTAATTTTGAAGTATAATTAGGAAGCGATGCGTGTATAAGGAAAGGTATATCGTAAAGAATTCAGTCGATCGACGTTACGCAACTCTGTTTATTAACGGAAGAAGCTTTGTTTTTAATTGCGAAAATGCTATCAGGAAAGGATTCTAGGCCAGCGCTATAGATTCCGAGAATATTTTGTTCGGCAAATCATCTTATGCGTCGGTGCTTAAACGGTTTTAATTGCTATACTTAGCCGAGCTTTCAATACTTTTACCTTGCAAATATAAACTTTTGTCGCATTGACTTTTTAACGTCCTGCTTGTTTCTGTTATATCGTGCGTCTTTGTTAAACGTTAAAAAAATGAAAATCTTAAAAGATGACTAAATTTACAGTTTCATGTATAAATTTAACACATAAAGAAGTGGCTTTATCGATCGTTATAGGACTAGTGACAATAAGCAATTTCAAAAATATTTTTTTTTTTTTTTCGTTGTTTTGAAGGATTATCTGCACATTGTATATCATTCTCTTCTTTAATTTCGTCATCCTAAAGAAAAGCACATGACGTCAAAAGGGTCATAAGTTTTTTCGCGTCTTTTGATTTCGTTTAAGTCTTGTCCCGGACCTCGTGAATATTTATATACATTGCACAGTTACCACTAGCTGTTGGCGGTAAACCTTCGAAAGGTCGTGAGCAATAAATATTTTTGAATTTGCTAATTTGTCTCTGGTATACCTTGGCGATCGATAAAGCTCCTTCTTTATGTGAAAACATTAAAGTTCCAAGTTCGCAATGACGAATGAGAATCTGCTTATACAAACGGTAAAAGTTTGTAAGAAGCTTTGGTGCTGTTATAAGACTTCCATTTTCTATAGAATTGTTATGAAATTCGACAAGCTCGCCTTTGTTCCACATTGGCTTTACAGCAGCCGTACAGCAGTATATTTGCACAAAACATTTATATCTACCAAAGTGTCGTCTAAAGTAAAGAACGAGTTTTCCTTTAAACCACATTTATTTTTCTTATACAATTAAAACTCTCCCTCGATCACTCATTACAGACATTTATTCAAAAAATTTGCCAAGCTCTCAATTTGGATTAATGGAACAACTTACGTTCCACCAGTGATTATGAGCAATTAATTAGTTAAGTATATTGTCGCGATCTACAGTGTTTACGCACCGCATGAATTTATCAATCGCGCTCATTTATCATGCTCATAATCGCTGTAAATCGATTAGCCTGCGAATAAATTATCGGCATCGCCGTTAGCCCTTGAGATTACACATGGAATCTAGTCTATCGCATCTAAAAAGCGTTTAATTATATCGCGTCGAGAGTCTCGTATAGTCGAGGCGAGGAAAAGCAAGAGAAAATTAAGTCGTATCGGCTATATGTGCACACTGTCGACGATCCTCTCGTTTTTTTTTGTTGCAATAATTATCGGGTAAGTAGTGCAGGTAAAAAAGCCGGCGCGCGGCAGCTAATGCATCTGTCTATGTACCTTTCAACGAGGTGTAGAGTGTCACCGCGTCTTTGATGTATCGGCTCTACCGCGACGTCGTTATACTTATTTAAATGCACGAATTATTGCTCTTTATAGATTCGTTTATATACGTACAGCGATTATTACCTTGCCGTTTACTATAGAGAACGATCGAGTCTCACTCGCTGTATCGAGTTTTAATTTGAAATAAGTGTATCTCCACGCTGATGATGTTTATTGCGAATAATAAAGTGTTGTCGCTCGAGATCTTGATTTCGTATTATTTGTACGTATAATACGAGGAGTAAAAAAGCGCGTTGAAAAACGATCGTTCTAGTGATCGATCTTAATTGTCTTACATTAATCGTTTTATGAGTAACGCGCGCGCAAGTGAGAAAAAATTTACTAAATAATAAAAAAACGAATATACTAGATAAATACGTTTAACTTAAAATTAATATTCAATATAATTTTTGAAAATTTAATGAAGAAATCGCGCTTACATCTCTTTGAAAAATATTCGCCCAAGATTCTCGTTCGGATACAGTCTAATATAGGTTTGCAGAGAGAAAGAGAGAGAGAAAAATGTGCAGAGTCTACTCACAAGCGATCCTCCCTCAGCGCGGTATATATAAGTGTCCTCCACTCGCGGCAAGCGATTCGCCGGGTCCCCGGCACAACTGGACTCGGGTATATAGCTGGTGCAAAGTGGTGCGCGCGCGCGGCTATCAAAAGCGAGAAAAGTCGGTAAAGAGGTCGTCGAAAAAGTAGGACCTTCTGGGAGTACGGCTGTACACACACACACACACACCCATCCACACACAGACACACCGGCGCTTATCACTGCGCTCGTAAGTATGGCGAGGCACACTGGTCTCTTCCGGCCTCTACACCCCCGTATATATATTATATACGAGTGTCGAGCTGGAGCCGAGCAGCAAGGGGGAACGATCGAGATAGACTCACCGACGAGACGTCGCGCGAGAAGAATGAGAAGTGATTAGCAGTGGTCTGCCGCACCGCACTCGGGAGTTCACAGGAGACTGTGCCAAGTGTTTCGTGCCTTGGTGAACTTGCCGATAGGCTCAAAGACGACCTTTATTTTCTCACCTCGCTTATGCGCTATATGCACATCTCTCTCTCTCTCTCTCTCGCTCTTTCTCTCCCTCTTCTCGAGATCCGCGCGAGAGGCTGCGTCTATACCGAAGAGCGACGAAGAGAGAGAGAGAGTCGCCGACGTAAAAGGACTTCCGCGCGGGTGGGGATCGGCCGCCTAGTCTCTCTCCCTCTCTTTCTCTCTCTTGCTATCTGCAGCGCTGTAAGTATACAGCTTCCCTCGCCTGAATCGTGGAAAACCGTCAAAGGAGGGGGCGCGCGGTCGCTTCCGCCAGCGCGAGAAAAAAAAAAGAAAAAAAGAGAAGCTTCGCGTCTCTCTGGCAGTGCGCGTGTGATTAAGCCAGCTGAAGAGACAAAAAAAAGAGCCGCGAGACGGGAGGAGCTCATTAAACCGGTCTCTCTCCCTACGTCGCAGGGCCGCTCGCGTTTTTCCCGTCTGCGCACACATCGCTCGGGGGAACTTTTCTGACGTATAATAGGGTTGCTGGAGCTTGAGTTTTTCCTGCAACGATGCGATGAGCAATGCCGCGACCTTGTCCGATTCGCGCGAGATCGCTCATCCGGATCGAGCCCCTCTTTTTCGCACGCTTTCGAGGATATAGACTATAAGTATGTATGTATGTATATATGCGTGCAGTGCAGGAGTAAAAGAGCTGCGTGTCTCTCTATGAGATGGAAAAAAAGAGGCGCGAAGGCGAGCGACTTGCATCTCTCTCTCTTTCTCTCTCTCTCTCTCTCGCACTTGGTGCAATGTATAGGTGCACTGTACTACACACCTTCGTGTTTTCATTACGAAAGATCAGCGCGTGTTTCGTCAACTGATAAGCCTCAGCGCTTTCTTTTCTTCTGTTCTGTTCTTTTTTTCCGAGTTACGACGCCTACATGGGTTTGAGTTAATTAAGCCGTCGACGTGTAGCGTAGTACTTACAAGTGCCAGCTCTGCGGTTCACGGCTGGTCATGCGATTATGCTCTCTTCCTTTTTGGAAGGTGCTTGTATCGTATAACTTGAGCGCGGACGAGCGTGATTTATGGTGACCGTGCAAAATACTCGATATTGCTTTTCGCAATTATGAAAAATTCGATAATACTTTCTTTTGGATTCTGGGTTATTACAACTATATCATCCGGGTTAAATGGTGTAATATATTATCGCGGTTAATGTTTGCAGCGCGGATGTCATCCGACGTCTGCTGTTCAGCTCGATCCTGCATTCATTACTCCCAAAGTTTTTTCAACTCATTGTTTTAATTGAAAAGATGAGAATAATAAAGAATGTTTATTCGGTATTTGACTAGCACAATAACTTTATCTTCGTACACTTTGCAAATGTGAAATAATGCAATAACAGTGATGACTGGGAGAGAAACGCAGCTTACGACTCTCTCTCTTTCTCTAATTCAGGACAAAATTTATGCTTCGACAAGTTAATAATATATACGGCATTCGGTTTACAAGTCAGAGCACCTCGCACCACTAGAAAGTTATAATCCTCTCGTTTTTGGTCCCCTTTTGCCTCGAAACAGCAGCCTCGTGCGCATAAATTTGATATTTCACGTGTTCGTAAAATACATTAACCCATTAACGTCCGAGACCCCGAATTTTCAACAACTTTTTCAAGGCTTTTTTTCAACTAAAAAAAAAGGTTTGAAAAAATTTGAAAAAGATCATATTCGACGTATTTTGAGCTGTTCTTTCGAATTTTCGAATGGTGATACCGATTTTTTGTTAAAATACTCCTGCCAAAAAATATGGCGTGTTTTTCACAAGAAAAGTTAAAAAATTTGGAAATTTTCAACTTTATGAATTATTTTCATAAGTAAAATGCAATGACAATAATTC
>UELV01174570.1:1175-17999 GCA_900490015.1 Megastigmus stigmatizans | reverse complement strand
ATAGTGTTAGTTTATTCAGTCAATTTCCATATAATAATGCGATATTTGAACAACATTTTTCTAAATTTTCATTGCAAAATATTAAAAATTGAGCGATTGACATTGAATCTCCGGAGGCGCTTTGAAAAAAAAGTTGTTTTTCGGTGTGCATCATAACTCGCAACAGAATCATCTGAAACAAAAAAATCAAAATGCATTTGTTAAAGGAGATGTTTCTTGAAATAACCCTGGCAGGATATTTTTTTTGATTTTTCATTTTATCGTAGCTCTTGGAATCGAAAAACCCGATTTTCGCTAAAAAAAATCGGCAAATTTGTTATTGTAAAATTAATAATTATTAAAAAAAAAAAAATAAAATCTCCCAGGGATACCTGGTGAATTGTGTGAAGAAGTACTGTGAAAAATTTCAAAACGGTCCAGTAGATTGGTCCAGTAGATTTTGAGATATGGCGTACACGGACTTCAAGAATAACAAGTTTCAGAAAAACGCTTTAAAGTTTTGCACACTAAAAAATTCAAAATAAAACTCGATAATTATTTTATACTCAGTAGTAGAGTTTTTTCTATAATGAAACAAAAATTGGCTTCCACGTGTGCGAACATTTGTATTTGCTCAATAACTCGGGCATTTGAACGTTGCAATAGAATATAGTAACCTCCAAGAAGAAAATACTTATAAATACAGCGAGATATTCCACCTTCGTCAATCGTACTGTTGTATTGAGTTGGAGCTATGCTCAAGTGAACTGAGGCATTTAGTTTAGTCAAAATTATTTGGAAACTGTTGCCTGGTAACCCACGAAATTTGAATTGACTTTTTTCGTTAGGATCGTATGGAGTATTATTACTTCCTTTGCTTCCAGTCCAGGTTATAGGACATTTTCCTAAATTGTCTATCTTATCAAAAAACAATTCTTCACAAAACATTCCTGCATGCTAAAAAAAGTTATATGTAGTATGAAGTTGAGTATATACACCCCAAATAAATATTTAATTAAATACTTATGATAATTATTCTTTATATCAGTAATAATTCATCATTCTCTTATTTTAAATAAATTTTGCTTTCTGAAGTATTCAATTAATGATTTACTTGATTCTAATACGGTTTTCAGTTATATATATATGTATATATGTTTCCTATTTATTGGCTGGTGTACTGTGTACTTACTATTACATGGATGAGATAATTTGAACATAAAAAATGGATGTCCATTTTTTGGTTTGTAAATCTTTGATTTTTTTTAGATATTCAAAGCATAACTAAGAATTATTATTATTACACACATATATAGCAGAGAGTATGTCAAATTCCCAAAAGATGTTCAAAAAATTATGTTTACGATTGCACATGTTAAATATGTTGGTGTTTATAATCAAATAATGTCTATACACATTCCACACAATTGAATCTTGAAGTTTGTAAAGTGATAGTTTTAAATGTGATAAATCAATATCAGCGAAAATGATTTTTTTTTTGTAGGAAATGGTAAAAATTTTCTCTCTAATGAATCTTGTTTATAATATTTCACTGTCGCTTTGTAATTGTGCAAATAATCAGTTTTTTCTAAGACAAGTTGACTAGTTTAAAGAAACATGTCTATTAAAAGTGATAGCACTCTGATTTTCAATCATGACGGTTAGTTCATTGTATTCCCAAAAGAATGCAAGACTGTGCAATTCTGTCTAAAGAATAAGAATAATTGTTTCGATTATTCATTAAACTTTTTTATTTTTTATTCTACTTTATGTTTTATATTATCGTGAAGTACTATGCAGTATTTGCTTTAAAAACCGATATTCTTACACAGAAATTCGTTAGATTTTTTACATGCTTAATTGTTAAAAATTTATAGTTATAGTCTGATGCTATTGATATACTGATAAAAATAGAATTATTAGATAAATACATAACACAATCTTTGTAGGATCCATTTTTATAAATGAAGAATGTACTTTTCGAAATTAAAACTCCTTTTAGTTACCTAGGTACGCAAGTTTTCTCTGGAAAGCATCGACTTACTAGAAAATAAAACTCGAAGCAAGAGTTTCTACTTTTACTAAAAATTGACTTACATAATTGTAGTTGGTCATTTTCTGTAAAAGTAGTTGTGAAATAATAATTTTTGTTTAAAAAAATATATATTTACTATCAAGATTATAATCGATACCAAAGCAAAAACGATGAAGATAACAAAGACTCATTTTATTCAACTTATGTGTTTCACTGACAGAGATCTTCCAATATAAAAGGCAGCTCTAGTATATTCGCTTAAATTATTTTGAATTATCGAATAATTTTATTTTTAATAGCAATTATTTGTTGACTGATAATTTCTATTAAAAACACGTTACAGGAAAATATATAGCCGCACGCTATAAAAATGAACATAAAAAGTGAATGCTTGAGTGAAATGCTTTTAGTTAAGATATTGGTATCGGTATTGTCAAAGAAATCTTTGTATTTTTGTCTGCGTTGCTCATTCAAAATCATTAACGGTATTCCAGCTTCCACCAGTTTTAAATAAACGTTAGACATTTTTCTATACAAGTAAAAATTGTGACGCACGAGTAAGACGTAATACTTGACATAATCGTCATCCGTCACAATATGTATAATATTGTTTTCTAAGACGACCAATTTAACTTTGAAACATTCGTCCACACAAGCTTTGTCCTTATCAAGAAGGGACAGGCAAGTCTTGACATCACTTATATTTTCCATATGATTTATAATTGGTTTATCGCGAAAAAACTCCAAAAGTGAAAGGTGTCCGTAAACTGTGTAGTTTCGCTCCAGCAAGTCGCTTTGTTTGTTAACGTATGATCGATGTGATGGTGCAGAAATGATCGACTTAAAATTACTGTTGAAACTCAAATTCATAAGCATAAGCATAAGTATCATGCACATCAAGACAATTCTTTTATATTGGATGTGGGTTTGATTAATAGATGGTACGCCGACCAATAATCGCAGCATATTTAGAAGTATATAGAAAAAGTTTCCTTTTATGTAGCATGCGATTCCGAATGAGAAAGTCAATATGAAAACGAGGTACAATATGAAAAATCGCACAGAGATGATAGCTTGTACCTGTTCGTTTAGAGACAGAATTTCTTTCCTCGTGATATAACAAATACTTGTTTCCAAATGCGTCGATATTTGATGCTGCCAAAGGCCTCTGTTTATTATGTATTGAAGCAGTATATCGTAATTGTTGTTGAAAAAATATGGGTATATACCATGGGGTACGCCCGAGTCATCAATGTAGCTGTGAAATGGGAATGAAGTAAAGATTAATTGTGCCGTAGCATTTAGTTTCGACAAAACTAGTTGGTTTATTATTCCTGGCAATCCGCGAAGTTTATGCTCGGTTTTTTCATTGGGATCGTATGGAGTTTCGGGTATATCTCTACCTAGCATCTTTATAGGATAGCCTCCTAAATTAGCAGTTTTTTCGAAAAACAAATCCTCACATGCTATAGGTGTGCCTTTAAAAATTAAATCCTCTACAATATTAGGAAAATATTATACACGGAGCAAAACACTTACCATTAAATTGAGAAGTTAATTTAAATAATACAAAAGGATGATGGTTTTTCTGTTGGTATCTTCCAGTATTCGTCCAAATATTTGGAGCATAATTTATGAAGGGATTAAAGGTGTAAAAATCAATAGTACCATTACTATTATGACAGATATAAATAGCTGACAGAATATCAAATTCCCAAACAATTTGTAAAATTATATGAGCCGCTTCACATTTGCTTACCATTTCAGTATTTGTAATAAAATAATACGCATATGTATTCCACCAAATTGAAGCTTCGAACTTAGTCAGAGCTAATTTCAATGACATTGCATCAATGTCAGTAATTATAACCCGATTTGCTGCGTACGTTGAATAAATTTTTCTCATTGTATCCAACACATGTGATTTCTTATTTATTATTAATTTCAGTGAAGAATCGGATTTTTCTATTCCTATTAAACTGTATACATGTAATCGCAATTGAAACTGACTCCTTAAAAATTGCATTGTACTTTTATTTCCAAGTAGCACCGTAACCTGATCATTGTCGTAAAAACAGGTAGCACTGTCTATTGCTGCCTGATAATAAATAATTTTACGTAAATTAAAAACAATACAACGAAAATATGGTAGATTAAAAACGTGGGCCTATTAGAAAAATAAAATCTCACCCAAAAATTATATTTGGTCCAAATTATTTTCGATGGCATGTTTATGTTTGTTTTTTCTGCTATTGCTGCAGTTATAAAGAGTAAAATTATACTAAAAATATACTTTATGTACTGTAATATAGTCATTTTAAAAAATAACAATCGAAGAAAAGAAGTGAACTAAGGCGCTGTGGCAAGTCGAAAAAATATTTGTGAATGAACCGTACTGTCTATTTTTCTTTCTAGGCTAATAGAAATAATGATAAATGTAATAACACAGTACGTGACCTTCATGAGAACTTTGTACTATAGAACCCGACTTTTATGCATGAATTTTTTTAACAAGTATGATTATTGGGAAAAGTATGTTAGTCAGTATTCTATTTTGGCTATTTATTATTTTTCACTATCGATTTTTATAATAATAGTAAATAATATATATTTATATTTTTTATATACTTGCCTAACACTTGTAATATTTTTTTCTATTTATTTTTAAATTAGTACCTTATTAATAGAATAATAATATCTATAATCAAATAAACAAGTCTAATGCGATCAAAAAAAAATCCTTAATACAGTGGAAGAGCAGGGCGGACCATACGGCTATAAAACTAAATCGGAAGAAGACTTAGCCACAGAGAAAACGATCGCCTACCTAGTCGATCGTCACCCCCCAGATTGCGATGTAGATACAGTGCCAGTACGTCCTGGTGGTCGTGCATGTCATTGTCGCGAGAATCGCAACAACAAAAAGGTTTTGCTGTACGGTATCGGTGGAGTAACCGCAGCGGATACGGACAGTCCTACCGATGGCAAAAATGGCAAAAATGGCAAAAAAGGCAAAAATGGCAAAAATGGCAAGAATGGAAAAGAGAAGGTGGAGGAGGCAACTGGCACTTCGCCAGTTGTCGAGAGTGTACTTTGGCTAACGCCGGTGCCAAGCATCAAACGCAGCGACGAGTATATTCCTGAGTACGAGCTTTACAGCTCGCCGTATGATAAGCAGATATGCAGCAGACCTAACAAGTCTTTGAAGGCTTCAGGAAGAGTTGCCCGAAAGGAAAAAGATGCCGAGAACGAGGAAGAAGATGCCGAGAACGTCGAGATCGTTGAAGAAGGTATGACTTGATAGGGAAGCGTGATTAAGGATATAGGGATGGGCTTATTGGGATCTAAGATCTATTGGACTACGTACTTTCTGCCGTTCCTAGTGGTCTCAAAATTTCCACAAAAACATTCTCTACAGCTATTGACCCGTTATTTTATCCGGGAATATCTGCAATTTGTTTATTCTAATCTAAACGAACAGGTCACCTCACTGAGTCAGCGCTGCTGTCAGGTGGGAATATCCCAAGTCAGTGTGAGTTTAGATTAAAATAAAAAAAGTACAGGTACTTAGACTTGGCTAAAATAATGAGTCAATAGCACTAGAGAATTTTATTGTGGACCTTTTGAGACCACTAGGAACGATGGAAAATACGTAAATTTTACGAATATCGAAAAACACTATTCGATTTAAAAGCTAATTTGGCTCCGGCATCCTCTTAAGCCAAAAATTTTCACGAGCGATTGGCTGATACGGGGATAAGTGATCAAATATAACGTATTCAAGCCATAACTCCGTCTCCATGTTAGATCCCAATAGGTCTTGTATAAAAGTTTTACTTATTGCCGGATTTTAAATATTTTAATGCTAGTTACAAATTTATTAAAATTTTGTGCTTACATTGTGGTGATTAACCAAGTTTGATGTCGATATTTGATTGGATATTGATGAAAGAGTTTTTTTCTATTCATAATGAATCTCGTACAAATGCTAGAAAAATTATTCAAATTTTCAGATTTAGACGGAGACAGTAATCAAGAAGACTTAGATCGTACCAAGGATTGGGACGGAGCGATGGTTGATCCGTACCTCAATGAATTTTTCACGGATCCTCGCAATAACGTTCCATGCTGGAGGAAATGTGCCAAATTCAAGAAAGGTGAAGGAGAGCCTAGAAAATTGAAGGTGATGAAACCAGTTTGTGAGTGCAAGTACGAGAGAAAAATCGTAAAGAGAAACGAGGAACGAAAAAAATGGGCCGACCGTCAGAAACGTTTGAAATCAATGGAAAAAGAATCTTTCCTTCACATCAGCGAAGTTAGCAAACCTTTACCATCTGATGCTAATGAATTGCAAGAACTCGAGATTAACGCTGAGGAAACAAAAGGTTGCGTTTGCGGAGCGGGAGATACAAATCCACCACAAGTAGTAATTGCCGGGATCGTTATGCAAACGCCATTTGCTACTCCAGTCAAGGGCAGATCTCACGCGAATTTGCCATTTGTTCCGCTTAAAGACGAAGATATTGTTGCAAAGCCAGAGGAACCGCCTATCCCTATTGATACAAAATCAATTGGAGTTCGTGTCCCACCGCCTGAAAAGAAAGGGAACAAGAAGAAAGGCCCAAAAATAACTTCTGGTGGGAAAAGTAGGAAAAATTCGGTAAGCAGTAAGAAAAATAGCGCGGAACTCAAAGGTCATAATGAACCAAAGAAGAAAGTAGAGGGTGCCGAGATTAGGGATGATAAAATTGTAGTGAATAATAATACGGAAGGGGATAATCTGTCAGAAGCCGAAGTGTCGGAATCAAATACTGAAGACATGCGTCCAAGACGGGAATCAAGAGAAACCTTTATGGCACAAATGGAAATGGAATTATTCTTACAAATGCGGGTAAGCACTGATTAATTTAATCAAATGTAGTGACCGCTATACATGCAATTAAACGTTTTATTGTAACTTCATAGGAGGAGCTAGAGAAAATGGTTAACGAAAATGATTTCGTCTCGCTTAAGCTGACGGATTATTACTTAATGCCACAGCTGTCGTATTGGATTTCTTATAGAGTTCGAGGAATGAAGTTCACAGACAAATATAAAAGTAAATGTTGTTGTTTACCCAGTTAAAAATGTTGTATAATTAAACAAATTAACACACGCTTTCGAAATTCATGAAATACAACTTGTGTGAATAAAAATCAGAATGAAAAAATAATATTGAAAATTCAATTCAATTATTATCACTGATTGAGTATTTTTTCATTATTAGTTCTATATTTAACATAAAGTGTATGCTAAATACAATTTATACAACATGTGCATTAGTCCAATTAAAAAATTAGCAGAATTTTCTTTTCAAAATTTTTAACTGTGGGTTCAAATATTAAATAGCATACACTATAATAAGCATTAATGATAAGGAATGGTTACTTAGGTAACTTTTTAATAAATATAATAAAATTTATTGTTAAAACATTTGTGTTCTTATCAAATGTTGTATTTCTGTCACCAAATTAGCAATGAGACATTTATTGGCATATTTTTGTATAATTATTTTTTTTCAGGTGATCTAATGGATAGTTCAATCTTAACGTGGAGATCGAAGGAAAAAAAACGAAGACTGCCACCTCCTATACAAGAATTACTAGTGTCGCGATTAGATCCGAAGGTTAACTTTGACCATATAAAATATTGGAAACGGAAGGTGATATCAAATTTCAATTTCGTTTATTATCCCATCCACTCAATTAAAGATGGATACTACTGACTTTATTTTATTTTCACAACAGATCAGAAAATTGAAATTTACTTTTTACGCTGCATTGCGAGATCAAACTATAAATTTTGGACGTGAAATGTGGCGAACTATGGAATACGGGAAATTTCCCAATTTTCTATTTAGGCAAGCTTTTTTCACATATATGCCATCGAGGGAGAAGGACACATGCGTATTTCGACCTTATCCAACATAAAAATTTACGACAGCCTTAATGTTAAAAAGAGTAAATGGTTTTGCATCACTGTCAAATTGTACATACACAGTCAAAATGAAGAATTAAGTTATCCCAACAATTTACGCTTTTGTACATAAAATATTAATAAAATAGTTAAAAAATTTCAAATCAATTTATTCCTGTAAGATATTTTTGTATTAAGATGTTCTTTTCAAATGCATAAGATTTAAATAATAAAACTTAGTCTCAATTAAGCAATGAATATTCAATTGTCATACGAATAAGTTTAATGAACATAATTTAAGAAAAGCAAGTCCATTCCCTAGAAGCATGAATACAAAGAAAATTTGTTCTACAGAAATACTCTGCTTATTACCAAAAACCTTCTTTTTAGGCATTACAGAATAATCAGAAATGTGGATAAATAAACTAATTTCAACTTCATGCAATCTGTTGTAGATCAAAGAAATTCTTTCACTTGTATACTGTTATCGAATTATAAAATTATCGCGATCGAGATTAACATAATAATAACTATAGATTTTGTTGTTTGCTATATGTAATTTCTAGATTTCGTAAGCAACCTTAAAATAATCAGCGAAATAACACACAGTTTTTTAACTTGATGAATTAGAGGTATACACTTAAACTAATTCACTAGTTATATTAGTGAAAATACTTTTTTCTCGCTTCTGAGACCATGTAGCCTTACAAATATTTAACAGTAATTTTATTAGGCCTTACGAACCCGTAAATTTTCATTAAAATCTAAACGTTAAATCTGTTATCGATAGAACTTCCTTAAACTAGATATAAACTTTAAATTTCTATAAAAATATAGATTCATTAATCCACAATTAATCAATAAAAAAGTAATATTATTCTTTCTCTAATTAAATGTGATTCTTATGTGGCTGCAGAACCTGTAAGCAGTCGGAGCACAACCTGAAATTATTTGAAATTTTTTTTCTTATTTAAATAAACAAAGTTAAGTGTAAAAAATAGAAGAACACAAATAATGGTAACGTAATAAATCGTAAGGTAATTTATTACGGTTTGCACATGGCCGCTTAATGTTTCCATTTTTGTGTATTGCAAAATATAAATCATTAATTTTGAATGCTTCTTTTTATACCATAATTTATTAAAGTAAAACTATTAAAAATGAATTCTGTTATGCGTATTTCCTTAACACATTTTTACGGAGTGGTCAATGTTTTAGTTGATAATATTCTTTTACTGTAAGTACTTTTAAGCCTTTTAAATAATCTTTTTTTACTTTACGCCCAACAGCCATAAAAAGTAGAATCATTTGCAAAAACTTATTAAGCTAATGCTTAGAAATTTGTATAAATACTAAACAAGTAAAAACAAACACTAAAATATTTTTAAATTTCATTATCATAAAAATAATATATTTATTTATCAAAATATATTTAAAAAAAAATAAAATTGAAATCGTTTAATCCATAATGTGAATAAAAAAAAGTACTGAACCACCATAATTTTTAGTTTATCTACCATTTGTTTTTCATTCATTTGCAAAAAGCTTTGAAAAAACGCCTTGCACTCGATGACGCCATAGGAGAGAGAGAGAGAGAGAGAGAGAGAGAGAGAGAGAGAGAGAGTACATTTATAAACGAAAAATTATTAAAAACCACCTAAAATGGAGTTATATTTGTAAATGGTATCTGATTTTGTTTTATTTTTATTTAATCAAACACAAAATATTTTATAATCAGATTGTCAGATCTAAATTTAAAAATTTTCTTTCAACTAATAATAACTGCTCAATAATTATATTTTATAAATAAACGATTCTATGCATTATTATCAAAATATACAATTCACACGTCATTTTACATCAGTATAAAATAGCTGAGTAATATAAAACACACAGTCGTGTGTACATAAGAGATAAAAAATATTCGTAAAAAATTAACATACTTATACTTTTTACGTATTTAAGACGTGTAAAAGTTTCTTGTCATAATGAGTTGGCAACTTAGACGTAGATGTGTCGATTACAAAACTTAAGTGCTGTAGTGAAGTATTTATTGAAAAGTTTAGGAAAAACGCATCATACGATATGTAAATGAACACATAGTCAACTCTAAATAAAGTTGTATTCTGCAGTGGGTAATAATATAAATGAAAAGTTCACGTTGCCAAAGCACTTTCATTTGATTAAAAGCCAACTGCGTTTGATCGATTAAAGTACATACTCATTCACTTAATACAGCAGAATACATTGAGTACATGACCTTTTATCTAGTGCAAGAATCATTCTAAATACGTAGTATATAGTCATACTTACATTTTTTCGTGGATTCAGTACTCTAATAAATTATAACTTCGAATTATTGAGCAATTCACTTCTGCCATTTAATGTTATACATAATCGAATATTAAATTTAATTAAGTATAGAATAGTAACAATTGAGAAGAATAAATGAATAGTGACTTGTACACTGTTCTCGAATTTGTCGCATGGATTTATCGTGTATTATGCAGTTATCCATTTATACTTCGAGGATCCATCGGCTCTAGATATTATACTCTTAGTACAATTGCTATAACATTTAGCTTTATATTTTTTCTATTTTGTGTCCAAAATTCTATTGAGTATCTTGACATAGTAAAAAATGCTTACTTGTACGTTCTATTTCTATGTACATTATATTATATTATATTTTGCTCTTACGTTTCTCGAAAAGTAAAAATAATTTTACATCTATCACTCACGCCAATTAACAGTTAAAGATAACAAATTACATTGTAATCCTCTTAAAGTGATTAATATCATAATTGCTTTATTTTATCAAACAATAGCAAGATTTTAATAATTACATAACGTTTTTCGTCTTTGAAGTTTAATTTGGGGGTTTCCTCATTGTGCTATATGATGAAATGTTCAACTACCATTACTTTATAAATAATAAAATCTACTTCAGATCCAGAATTGTTGAAAAATTTTCATAACATACAAATTATAATTTTCTTACATCATTTTTAGTTTCGAAGAAGATTCATTACTTTTCTTAATCATGTTTGTGAGACAAATTGCAAGCGCCATTTGCATAGTGGATACTGTGATTGTGAAAATATGTTACAGCAAACAGGTAAGTCATCAAAAGTAATTAAACTGTCGATCAGAAAAAAAAAACTATAAATGTATGATTTTAGATCTTAAACTCACTCAATGGACTCGCATTGCAGGATGAAAATTTAAAAAAATTTGGATATCACTTTGATTACAGGACTGCGGCTAAAATAAGCGTTACTAGCACATTTTCTTTTTTAGCGATCTCTTATGTTTTTATCAATGTGGAATTTTTTGTATTTAATGTGTAATATTATTACAAACATAATAGTGTGTACACTATAATATATGTAATATTAATTTTACATCATTTAATAAATTTCAGAAATACATCAATGCCACATAGAATATTTGGAAATTTCATAGTTCTGGTGCAAATTGCAAATGCTACGTTATTTTCGTTTTTAATTATTAACGTAGGGTTACGCTTTAAGGCCCTTAATTTAAGTATGGAAAAAATTATTATTGATGGCAACGAAACTTTTCAGACAAATCAGTTGCCGTTGATTGTGAGAATACTTTTATTTAATTAATTTGTCTATCATATCATACTATAAATTACTGTATTTCTCTCAGGCATCCGAAAATAAAGAAAATGTAGCAGACTTCCTTCGAACCTCAGCACAAATTCATTCGAATATATGTAAAATAGCCAAGACATTTAATAGAGCATTTAGTTTAACGATAGTAATATTTCCAAATTGAATAGCTTAACCGACGTGTTACACAATCGTAATAATTTAAATAAATATTAATATATATGTTTCATATTTTTAGGTAGCAAGTATAGTAAAAGCATTGGTACTTATAACAGCAATGTTATATTACCTGTTTATCACTTTAAAATATGGATTAAAATACGTAGAACTTTTAAACAAGTTCGTTTTCTTTTCGATTTTATTTATCAACGTATTTGTAGTACTTGAAGTTGCCATAAGCTGCACTTGGACACGTAATCAAGTAATTATTGTATCCTTAAAACTTTCAAAAATCTAATCTGTAATTGGGCAGATAATCAAGTACTTCTTAAGCGCGTTTTATCGTAGATGTGATAATTACGCAACCATTGATTGGGATATGACACATATTTTTTACGGTTTAATCTATTCTTAGATTAAGAATTCTATTTCTAACATACTCTTCTTCAGTTGCTTGATAAAAACTGTATTCTATTTATAATTGGAATAAATTTAAAAGGATTATATTTTTCTTCTAGGCAATAGCAACAGAGAAAGTTTTTCGTAAAATTTCTTCAAAAAAAAATAAACCCGTGAATAAAGAGCTACTTGCCGAAATGGTAAGTAAGAGTAAAGGAAATTATTTCATCTTTATTGTTTATAATTGATGCTTTTGATATTCTACATAGGTGCGCTTATTTTCATTGCAAATGCATCATCACAATCTCTCCTTTACTGCTGCTGGCTTATTCCCTTTAGATCTAACGTTACTTCAAATTGTAAGAATTAGTTTAATATTTAGACACAAAATTTATAATACACAAATGAAAAACAATTGTATTTTCAGCTTGCTAGCACAGCAACAACATACCTGGTCATTCTAATACAATTCCAACCTAATATAACGTAATGGATTCCATACTATGTCATATAGACACAGTTTTCGTATACCGTGAGGTAAAATACTCTAGTATTACATATTTTCATCAATTAAAGGCTTATGTAGATTATTTGCAGATTGAATGACTCAATTATTGACATATTTTGTCTATACACTTCGTCTGTGCGCTTACTATATGAGAACTACTTGTGTTGATGTTGCAGAGAAACGAAGCAGGAAAAGATTTATCAAAAATACTTAATTAGTTTACATCATGAATAGCCAAAATATATTATAACCACTAAGTGAATTTGTCAATTCTAAAAAATATAAATGTAGTCAGGTAATGCTATAATGAAATGTTGATTATAAATCAATGCGTACGTGTTAATTTCTTTATTCACAAAGATTATAGTTAAAACTAATGTTTTCATTCTATTTAATTCAAAGCATGAAGAAACGTATTCTCCAAAATATTAAAATCTTCATCACAAGCATAAAAAATATAAATAGATAAATCGATAGGTAAAATATAAATCAGTTTCTCATAAGGAAATATGGTAGCAAAAACAAAATCCTTTATTGAATTACTTAACTGTCAATTTGTATTACAAAATCACATACAAATAATCTTTTTTAATTAAACTAAATTTAAGTATTTTATTACATTATATCTTATTTCTTATTTTCCTTTTACATTCATAATAATCGATCATTGTGAATCTTATTATATTCAATTAAGAAGAAGAGCGGTCAGTAGCGAGGACTTCACACTACTGTCCATTCTGTAAATTTTATGGTGTTTATGTAAAATTTATCACATGTGTGTATTATAACATTTTTTACGTGTAATTTTAATATGAACCCCATACTAGTCCTTATCAATTTACTTCATATTTTACAGTTACATCATGTTTATTTATAATAACAGGAAAACAGTACAAAAAATCCTATAAACATATTCTTTATTTTGTAATTAAGAATCGAAGTTTAATGAAATACAAGTTGTAAAATTATGCATGCGTCACTAATTTCGAATAGACATCTGTAGATCGTAAAACTCAATTCCTCGGTTCAATGTCAACCCAATAACCGCCTTCTGGTTTTAGATTAAAACTCGACGGGCTGTAATATAAAGTCTTAAGAGTTTTTGCATTTGGCTTCAAGCTAAATTTGGAGAGTAAGAAGAAAAACAGAATTTTCGTTTCCAGTATGGCAAATCGATTTCCTATGCAACTTCGAGGCCCAATACCGAATCCGAGATTGGCCACATCGTTGATCGTCACTTTTTTCTGATAATACCTGTCAGGATTAAATTCATTTGGATTCTCGTAATATTTTGGATCTCTATGAATCGCCGCTGCCGGTATCCAAACATTCATTCCTGGCTGCACTGTGAATGGTTTCGCGCCAGGCAAAGTAGGTGGCAATTCAAATGGTTCCCTGCAGAGCCTATCGAGGAAGCCGAATTGCATGTGCATTCGTATCGTTTCATAGAAAACAGCGTCCATATAAACCATGCCATTAATTGCCTCGTATGTTGGGTTGCCATTAGTTGCTTTTATAACTTCATCGATTTCGTCTTGTAATCTCTTTTGAATGACCGGATTATTGGCAAGTTCTTGAGACATTACACACATTTGTGTGGAAGTGGTGTCAAAGCCGCCGAAGAAGAAAACGAATGCCTGAGCTGTCATCTCTGTTATATCTAATTTCAAATTCTTACTACCTTTGCCACGTGCGTCCATCATCAACTGAAGCATATCTGGCCTCGAGATGCCCTTTTCGTCTCTTGTCTTCACTGCCGTATCTATGATGTTTTTAAAGAAATTTCCTGCACGCTGATCCATGAAAGTTATCTTAAAAAATTTGGTGACATTTGGGAATGCCCTGGCAACAAAGAATTTAAGCAGTATTAATCCATCGAAATTAGTTGCTTTTTTGCCGAGAATGTAAAAATCATTTTCCGGATTATTGAGAGAATCCAGGTTTATTCCAAAAGCACAAGTGGCTATTACGTCGTTCGTGTATTTTGTAAACAAATCCTTTACCGCGACCATTTTGTTATCCTCTGTCGATCTTTCCTCGATATATTTTAAAAAATGCTTTCCACATCCGACCATCAGCTCAAACATCGACTTCATTTTGCTAGATGTAAAAGCTGGACTAAGCAAATTTCTGGCTTCTTTCCACTTCTCTCCAGTCATATTGAAAAGATTTCCACCAAAAAACGGATCAGCATCTGGGTCAATGAACGTCTTGTGATCTGGAAAACTGTCGAAGTGTTTTATGGCTACGCTTTTGATGAGTTCTGGATCGCGTAACATAATCACAGGCCGTGTAAAATCAAATGCACCCACATATTTGGCATCTTTATTGAAATTGTATATTTCATCAATTAAATAAATCAGGTGTTTTCTCCGGAAAAGTGTATCCGCCATGTTACCAAGCAAAGGCAACGCTGGCCTATTCGGAATGCCATAGCCTTTAAAATAGTTGAGGCTTTTTTTAAAATAAACATACAGCCAGACACAGGCAACAATTATTACAGTCCAGATCAAAGGATCCATTTTTCAACAATTAAACAAGATGCACATTTGATATTAAATAATCTGTCTACTGTCAGAAGGCTTTTAAAACCCAACTGCGGAAATATTCTGCATACGAGATGTCTGAAATGACGCGCAACACTGATGACTTTGCTCGTCGAAGCAAAACAGGTTCTCCCACCTTTTTTCCTTCGTTCGGCATCTTGTTGTAGTACAGGAGATGAATGTATTTACCTTAATCTCATCTTTCTTCTAACCCGACAAAATTGAAATGTTGGAAATCCCGATAATTCAGGAGTAATTAAATTATTTAGATATCTAAATTTAAAATTTTTTATTAATTCAAAGTGAGTCATTCCATATTGAAAAATACTACTTTAGTTATAATTTTGCATAATTACATTTTATTTTAGTTTGACATATTGTCAGAGCACTTAAGTTTTAAATAAACCATTGTTTATAGTGACATTATGAGTAATTTGCGTCTGCATAAACATTTAATTGATGTATTAAAAACATTCAAAATAAGTTGAATTCAGTAAAATAATCAAGTTAAGGGAGTTCTATCCCTATGTAAATAATTAATCAGAAACCTAGCACTAATGTCGGACGTGTATTCCATTCTTACAATGAATTATTTAAAATAATTATATATGCTTTCATTACTAAGCATTTTAAAGATTTGAATTATTGCAAAAGAACTCAAGAAACAGAATAAAAAAAGTAGTAAGAAAATTATTCTTGATAAAATTAATACTCGCGATTGTATAAATTATTGATATTATAACATTGCATGTTTAATTTAAAAATCTTTATCTTTTCTTTTGGCGAGAATTTTGAATTTTTTAGAGGCTCAAAATTCTCAAATTGCTCTAAAAAGTGAGCCTTGTCAGGTACCAGGCTATAGAATCAATTTTGGAATGTGTATTTTGATAGAATCTATTATACCTATTTGATTTGGTACCTTAATTTTTTATGGAACCTATAAATAAATTAAAAAACTGTATTTTTTTTATTCTTTGGCCACTCTTTGGTCTTTGTTGACATACCACGCACCTATAAACCTTGCATTGCTTATTTTTTTTTGACAAGATAGTACTAGTACTCCTAAATGTATACAAGACCATAATAGTTTTGTAAAGACCCGAATAATCAAGTAAAATGTGAAGAAATTGGTAAAAAGAGCCTGAATAGCCTAAAAAAAAAAATGTACGGTTTTGGTCATTCTGGAGAACTCACCATCACTTCCTATAACATTACTCAAGATAGTTTATTTAACCAATAAAAGCCACTACTCATCGCCTGCAGTATATAGAACTATCGAAAACTCTATAAAAATAGCAAATACCTGAATAATATTAAAAATGAAATCACCAACTACTTCAAATGTACCAAATTTTAAATCTTTTATAATCTTTCATTAATCTTTATTAATTTAATTCATATAAGATATATCTGTTACGTATAGAACGCCATAACATGTGGTATTGAATGCATATTATTATAAAGGAAGCTCCCTAAAAATAGAATAGTACATTTCGACACGGGGGCGGAAGAGGGTTATTTCACCCACGAGACGTTTTTCGGCCGAGCGAAGCGAGGTCGAAAATTCGAGTGAGGGAAAAATCCTCTTACGCCCTAGTCTCGAAC
>UELV01174561.1:0-11690 GCA_900490015.1 Megastigmus stigmatizans | reverse complement strand
AGCAGTACATGGTATTCAAAAGAAAAAAAAAATAAGTTATTAGATCACAAACTTGATAATAAAATGGTGAAGGATACTGGATCTTATTGCAGAATTGCTTGCTATGTAAATAATTTATTTGGCAAACGCTTAGATTCTGATAAGGACATGCAAGATGAAATATTCAATGCCATGCAATCTAGAAAGAATACTGAAAACACATTAGCGCAATTAGTAGCAGAAAAAAGATGGAGTCGTCGAAAATTACCATTTGAGATAATAACTTCGGTTGATTTATCAGATTTTCCTGAATTAACAGAAAAAGATTTGAAAATTCTTCTTACAAGAACGTATCAGCTTAAGCAGACTATATCATATTTAGCAGAAATGTTAGATTCAGATAATAATTTGAAAATAGGATATTCTAAGGAGCATGGAAATATTCTTAAACTCGAAGTTTAATCTAGACATGTTAACAGAAAACAATACAAATTTTTCATCGAGTATAAACCAAATGGTATTGGTTATTCCAGTATTTTCAGATATTGCTGTGATTGTGCTAATGGTAACCGCACTGTTGGATGTTGTGCACACGTTGCAGCAATTATCTATTATCTTTCACATGGAAGATATTTATCAAGGATCATAAGACGAGCTGAAATTCTTTCTAAAATGTTTCTTAATGATAAAATTGAAGGGTGCATTAATGAAGACAGTGATGATGATGAGTAAAAAATTTTCCTATTGTGAACATGTACTATTTTTAAGAAGCTATTTATACCAGTATTCTAATCTTTGAATTTAAATAATCTACGTAAATAAAAAATTATAATTTTGTAGATACAAACAAAAAAATTTTATTCAACATTAATCTTTAATTTATTTCTAGACCTGATTTTCTATTATAATATATGATTATATTGATATGCTCAGCAGTAAAATTTTGATGTAAATAGCTTTAAATTCTAATTATATCAATAGATACCAAAGCTAAAATATGATTTTTGAATTTGTAAATGTAACATAAAATTGGTTTAAATCACTTTGAAATAGTTCATCTCTTAATCTTAGTGCTTTATACAGATTTTAATTAATGGACTTTTTGCAGATATTTACCAAACCAAAACTCTCATAACCTCAAAAAATTATATTTTTGCAAATATTAAACTGCATTCAAATGATACTTAAAAATAGAAACTGTTTTATTGCTACTGTTCCAAAATGTTAAAATGACCCAAAAATATCACATAGACTTAAAAAGGTTAGATTTCTGCTAATAAGAGAGTATGAGGCAATAAAAATAACACAATTTTGATAACACTGTCATTGGAAATAGGAAAAAATATGTAAAATTTAATTCTAAGCCTTGATAATGTATTACAATCTAATAACAGCGTAAAAATTCAAAAAAATCAGGCTTTTCACTACTATCTGAACGCTTTATATTAAAAATCTTTATTAAAATAATACCATAATAAAAAACGGAAAAATGTAGTCAAAAAATGTTGTCTAAGCTCTCAAATTGTAGCATAACCTGTTCAAAAACGCGAAAAATACGCAAAAAAATCGGTTTTTGGCCAAAATCGGGGCGGCGCACCATTTAAAATAAAAAAATAATTGCACTGTCATAAAGAGCGGGAAAAAATGCATGAAAAATATGTATTTAAAAAGTGGCACCTTAAAAGCAATGGTGTGTAAAAAATTATTTAAAAATTAAATAATTTTTTTTGGGCCCATATTTGAGGTTATGTGATCTGAAAAAATTTGTGGTTAGTTGCCATACAATGACCTACCTCTCTGATTTTTTACAAAAAATTTGCATTCAAAGAGGCGCCAGAATAAAATAATGTCAAACAAACATGTTTTTTGAGCTTACTGCGCATGCGCATGGGATAAGGGGCTGAAAATTTGGCTGTGGAAGTTTTTTTTCATCCCCTATCGAATGGTGTATGATACATGCGTATTTTAAGAGGGGGAAATTTCACCATAGTAACCCGGCTATAGCCTTTCATTGAAGCAATCAATTAAAAACTATTAATTTATTGATGTCGATAACAAATCATTAAAATTTATAGAAATCTATTCAACAGAATTTATTACTATTATAATATTTTATTTGTACGAACGTGCATATGTGCTAGGCTTCATGTTTGGGAATGCAATAAATTTGAATTCCCGCGGCAGCACCTCGTGGTGTCTCGACGGAGCAGCTGAAACGCTGCACTGACTAGCCGGGTATGTTCTCTATATTTCGGTCTCTGTCTCGCGCTCCACATGTAAATGTGTGAGGTGTGAACTTGAATCAGGTAGTGTCAAGTTCAAGGCTTAGAAAATGGATGTAGAACAGGGACGCTTTCTCTCTGATAACAGCTCGCCTCGAGGCAACTTCGTCAGCAACGACTTCTACAACTTTCATCGGATCGACTCAAGAAATTCATCACTGGCTCTACTCAACAACACCGGACAAGCTCAGCGGAACGGCTCACCTGCTTCACGCAACAACTCGTACTCTCGACGATTAATAAAATCGCCTTGGCACTCAGGTAACCAAACTCAAATTATTGTGGTTAGGCGCTCACGTGTCCCACTCGGAGCTGCATGATCAATCGGTCAGCGTGCAGCAGCAATTAAAATCAATAATATTTAGTGCGCTTGCTTCAAAAATCCGCGTCAATGTAAGTGAACAGCGAGGAGAGTCGTGCGGAACCTTTCACTGATCGCAGCGGACACACTCGCCATCGTCGTCAACCCGAACAGATAACCAGGTGAGTTATCTCTATTGAGAGAGATTGTTGCGTGACTCACCTAACCTAATTGCGTAAAACTATACAATTGCGAGCTGCCTCACTTCATTAATATAACTTTAATTTGTAACAGTGTTAATAATAAGTAATTTTGTAAAAGAGTAATCATAAGTCATGTTGTAAAAGTATAATAATAAGTAATTCAAAAAAGTGTACATTTCAATATAAGGTTAACATGGAATTTTCAATGTTGTTCTATTGTATAAATTCTTTCATCACCCACAGCATGTCCCTCATACAAATTATTGTATTTAAAAACAGTTCATTAACTCTAAAAGTATATCTTTCGCGGTGAAATAGAACTACGAAAATTAATCTGGCTACATGTTTATGATTTATTTCTCATAAAAGATGTTTACGAATATTTATCACAAATGTAAAAATGGTTGGATTTAGGTAAGTTGAATCCAGTTTTCCAAAGCATAGATATAATATTGTATATCGAACCTTTGACTCAATAAAAAGATTCGCATTAAATTTTTGACAGATATTTAATTACTCTCCCTACATGTAAATTTTATTGAGCTTTAGCATTTTCTTTCCATTTACGTTGTCGTAACGGATCAAAATGAGCTAGCCTTCAAAACTGAATCTTTTAGTTTGAAAATTCCACACGATGACTAGAATCAGCCATTCTACAAGAGTTACGATTGTTTTCCTGAATACTTCTTTCAATTCTTTTATTCCACAATCAGATTTAACATAAAAAATTAGTGTAATAGCAAGAACGTTGTAGGGTAAAAACTTTTTCCTTTGTATTCCGTATTATCAATCGAAAAATTATTAACGAAAAATATGAGAAAAAGCTACTATCTCAAATTATAATTTTACATACATTTATTATGTGTTTCATACAAGTTAAAATTTCTATATCTTTCTTCGTTTATGATACAACTGTAAGTGAAAGAAAAGGTTGTTTTTTTCAGCTAGAGAGATAGTTCTTTAAAGCGCCTCTATCGATATGTCAAGCACATTAAAATATATACAGAGAACAGGAAAAATTTCTCACGATTTCCCTCCAATGGCTTATATGAACTATAATAATAATATTGTGAGCACTGCAACCTCAACTCACCAGCGAGAGCGCCACTGGCGCACGAATACATATGCATATATATACATACATTCACCGACACAAAACATAAGCCAGAAACCGAGGTTATGTGTAAGCCAATGTAATGCTCCAGCAGCAGACCTACTCCGAGACTCAAAACCACTGGCAGCTTCTCTGCCAGGAATAAATATCCAGATTTACTTTAATCAAAGTATTATTTATTTCACCTCCTCCTCTCTCACCCTTATCCGTGGGATCGCACGCCCCACATTGGTAACCCCGACTTTTTAAACAACTAAGTGAACAGCGGGTCGTGCTAGTACTTAGTGCGTCGCGGCAAGAAACATCGCCAACGAACATCTTGCAGCAGCAACACCGGCAACAACAGGTCAACTTGGCTAAACAGAAGGGGACGCTTCGACCGCCAAAACATCAAGCCATTGTACCGTGAGGCCACACGTCACTAACACCTGCAGCCGCCAAAAGCAGCAGCCGCCGCGGTACGAGCCTGCAAGTGCAACTTCTGCTAGGAGAGAGAGAGAGAAAGTGAGAGAGAGAAAGTGCAGTATAAAGCCGCTTTAAGAGTCAACGGAGCCTGCACCTCAGGCGCGCTCCCACAATGCTCGCCGCGCAGACGCGTTGGGCAGCTCCAAAGGCGCCGACACCGCTACAGTAGCGTAACGTCCTTAAGGTATTAAAATCGCACATAGTGCAATTTTTTCTTGGCATTTTCTTCATGATAATCGCGACTCGGTGACGGCGTGAGAAGATCAAGTTTACTTTCTCACGTTTTTTGTTCGTCCTGGCTATTAGCCAGAATTCAGATTTTTTTTCTCGTAATGGAATAATTTCACATATCGGCAGTGCGCGTAATGGCCGCTCTTCTCATAGAGAAACCAAGCTTCCGGTGACGAAAATTTCAAGTTTTCCTTTTGCCACTGGAAGGGAAAAACTTTTTTTCCCTCCATCACGCCAATGGCGGCGCACCGCCTCAAAATCTATTTTGACGAACAGTCACGGCGGCAAGTAATTTTTGCCTTGCTATTTTGAAGCAAATTTGCTATCGGTAAAAAATCTCGCAAATAAACGAGCGACCAGCTCAAAATTGTAAACAACGGATTTTAATGGCCGCAGCAATTTTTTCGCCGCATCAAATTTTCACCTCAAGACGTCAACGAGCAACATATTAATTTTTAATAAAGCGCCGTGAGTGCGAGGTGTCGACCTCCTGGCACATTTGAATTCTTTTCCTTCTAATTTTAAAATATTTTTCATATAAAATTTTTTTCAGCGGGCTCTTTTGCTCATTTGTTCTTGCAAGTGTCGTACTCGTCGATTCACAGTAATCTCTTACGGTACAGACAACCGAGAACTGATGAGTCGAGATACCCCCTGACTTAAATAATTTTTTTTTATGTTAATTAATTAATTAAAGTGCCAGGAGCATCGATTTTAGATTGAAAAAATTTATTTTTAACGTCTCCGAATTTCTTACACTATTTTGATTAATGCGAAATTAATATATTATATTTCTCTTATTTTTATATTCACAACATGTATAAATATTTATAACAATTTATATATATTCACACGCTTTGTAATATTTTGTGTGGCACTGACAGGAGGAACAGTCCTCGGGCATTGTCATTATAATTCTGAGTGCTCGCGTGTGAGTGAAAATTTCGAACACTCCAGTGGGCGACTTACATTAGTCTCTTACCCTGGGTGCAAGTGATCTATTTCATTACGCGAGTCACCTCGCGAACATTTTTCATTTTTTCATATAAAAATTCACTCGCGGGTGGAAAAAGTTTCAAACACACCAGTGGTCGATTCACAGTAATCTTTTACGCTAGGTGCGAGAGATCTATTCTATCACGCGTGAGAAAATTGCGGTTATTTTCGAATATAAATTCATGCGCGTATGGGAGAAAATTTCAAACACTCCAGTGGTCGATTCACAGTAATCTGTTACCCTGGGTGCGAGAGATCTATCCCATTACGCGCTACTTCGTCGCGATAATTTCGTTTTATAAAATCTCATTCTCGTGCTGGAGAAATTTCCTGTATTCTGTTCGTCGATTCACAGTAATCTCTTACGGCAAACACGGGGACCTACCTAACTCACGGGATTTTCGAATACCACGAGAGTGTCCCTTTAGCACTGCCGAGTAATATTAAGATATATTTAATTTTCGCATAATTTTAAGTAATATTAAGGCAACTTTCCCTCCAGCGATTGCTCTAACTCATTGGGTGACTCTTCCCCTCGGCAACCGCTCCTTCGCGTGGCATGCTCCGCACACCCTCTAAAATGGACTCTGCCCTGGGAAAGGACATGAACTTCAACACATTAGATATCCCTATCTCCAAATTGACGGGCGACTCGGGAGAGGCGAATGCCACGGGGCAACCGCCATTCGCGAATTTTGCAGTAAATTTAGATAAAGAAATTACCGATTGCGATCAGTCAATGACTGACAAAATGAGAGGCGCATTTAAAAAGACAGCAAACAGTCTAGATCAAAATAGGCTACTTTTAACAAAATCTTCCTTACAGAGCAGTAATGCATCTGTACCGCAAGCAGTTTATCATAAAATGGAAAAAACCCTTTCCGACAGAATTAAAAATATGCAAAAATCGCACGATGAATAACTACCGCTCTATGTGTAGAAATCGAAAAATTAAAACTTTTGTCATATAATTTAAACCATAATCTCAATCCAATTAATTCTAATGTATAAAAAGCCGTTACATGTTCATATCATAATTTTAATCCGAGTAATTCTAACGCACAAAATTTCGTTACATCTTCGTATCATAATTTCAATCCACTTAATTCCAGCATACAAAATGTCGTTACAACGACACAAAATTCAAACTTTTTCACAACAAGCAACGAATTATTATGTAACCCTTCAATAATAAACAAGTCTGTAAACACACATTTTCAAACAATAGATTCGCAGAACTTTCACAAACAAAATATAAATTCGAATCAGTCAATAAGCAGTCATAATAACCCTTCTACCCATAATCTAGAAACAAACACTCATATGCACATCAACTTTGATTTTCCGTTACCTAATCAAAATAATACAGTAAACACATCTGGCAATAACAAACGACCCATAGTTCGCTCTAACGTCGATTTCAAGCAAATACACATGCCCTTCTGGCAACACGACCCGGCGACGTGGTTCGATATGTACGAATGGCAGCTCCAAATTCAAAATATCACTGACGATAATATTAAATTCATCAATATAATGCTGAACTTAAATCATAATATAATAACGGAAATCGCGGATAATATCAAGCAACTTAGGCCTAATAATCGTTATGACGCGCTTAAAACCATACTAATCAAGAAATATACGTAATCGGATGATTCGAAACTTTAAAAATTATTCCGAGGCTGCCAAATGGGCACACGAAAGCCATCGGCTTATCTTAACGAGTTAATTGACCTAGCGGGAGAGTAAATGCCGTGTGCATTAATTTTGAAAGCATGAAAGGCAAACTTGACACCAAATATTCGCATTTTTCTAGTAAGTGAACCCACACTGAAAAATGAAACTGCTACTGTCGCATACGTGGATCAAGTGCACGCCAATTTATACGACGTGAGTGCACTAATCTGCGAAATCAAATCAACAGAGGCACAGTTGCTCACAGAAGCAATCGCGAAAATGGACGCTCTTTATAATAAAGAAACTCGTCACCGCGAGCGCTCTCCTCCTGACAAAACTCGCGAACATGCAAGATCGTTAGATCGCGAGCGCAGTAAGAGCAGAGAACGAAAACGACTCTGCTTCTTCCACAATAAATACGGAATAAAGGCATACAAATGCATAAAACCGTGTAATTGGGTCGACTTCACCAAAAATAATGATAAAACGCGAAATAAAAACTCTCACAATAATTCACGCGACGGAAACATAAAATCTAAGGAGCGTTATACTAACAACTCGGCGCATTATGGAGACAAATGTGGCCGGGGCTAAATCTGTACGTCTCCACTTCAAAGAATTAAATTCTGATGAAATTTTTCTAATTGATTCGGGCGCGGAAATTTCCGTAGTTCCGAAACCCAAGGATTTTAATGAGAGGAAAATTAATATTAAATTATATGCTGCCAATGACACTACTATCAACACTTACGGCACCATACGCAAAAAATTAAATTTTAGTTATAAGCAAGAACTGTTCTGGACATTTATCGTCGCGGATATACCTTACTCCATACTTGGAGGCGATGCGTTGAAACATTTTCAACTTTTACCCGATTTACGTAATAAACGATTAATTAATGCAAAAACAAATGAAATTGCACTGGGTATTAAACAGGCAGCTCTTGACTTGCAAATCTCCCTCATTAATCCTAAGCATAAAAACGCGCATATTTTAACAAAGTCTCCGACGGTGACTGGCATTGATAAGCCTAAAACTCTTAAAAAAAGAGGCGTGCATCACCACATTAAAATCTCGGGCCCACCTTGCACCCAGAGGCCGCGACGACTACCCCCTGAAAAGCTAAAAATTGCTAGGCGTAAATTCGAGAAATGGTGTAGATCGGGTATTTGTAGGCCATCCAAAATCCTTTGAGAGGATTAAAGCAGTTAAACCATCTCTAACAAAACCCTATACCGGTCCTCATAAAATAATATCGCGACACCCAGACGGACGCACTTACACTATAGAAAAAATGGCAAAGAGATACCCGTCAATGCACAACGCCTTAACCCATTAACGACCAAGACCCCGAATTTTCAACATCTATTTCAAGGCCTTTTTTCAACTAAAAAAAAGGTTAAAAAAATTTGAAAAAGATCATATCCGACATATTTCGAGTTGTTCTTTCGAATATTGATACCGATTTTTTGTTAAAATACTCCTGCAAAAAACATGGCGTGTTTTTCACGAAAAAAGGTTAAAAAATTTGGAAATTTTCAACTTTATGAATTTTTTTCATGAGGAAAATGCAATGAAAATAATTCAAAATACTGCAATAAACTGCAATCGATGTTCAAATATTACGGGAAAATTTTTTTCATGATTCTAAAATATTTTAACCTCTTCAAAATGGCTGTGGTGTATGTGCGCTGTAGGGTAGAGACGTAAGGGGAGGGCGAAGCGAGCGTGAGCGCACGTGTGTGCGCGCAGCATGTGCGAGTGTGTGAGAGCGGGCTCTAGGCCGAGGGACTGTGCTGCGGAGCGGGACTACGACTCTACGAGAGGCCGAGTATAGATGCGTAATAAATACTACTTGATACGATTCAGTGTGTGTTCATTTCCCTACCATTCCGAATCCACACCACGACACAAATGTGGCATACATAGCAACTGGCGACGAGGACGAACAGCGGAGATTCGGGACAAACCTTCACGTGATGAGCGGGCGAGAGTTTGTGCAGAAAGTGAGCAAGCGAACAACGCGGAAGGAAATGGCGAGTGGCGAATTCAGGTCGCGTAACGCGTGGAGACTGTATTCGGGGGAGTATACAACCAAGTAGTCGCGACGAGTGTTGAGTGAGCGACGGACGGTTCATACAAACGCAAAAGAGTGAAAAGTCAGCCGATGAGTGACAGTGATTCAAAGAGTGAAGAACTGAAGGTAGAGCAGCAGGGGACAAAAAAAAACAATAGACCTTGAACGAGGCATACCACCTGCGTAAAGCAGAAATCATCGAGCAACTGAAACGGCGAGGAATAGAGGTCGACGAGACAGACTCAAGAGACAAATTAAGAGAGCGACTCTTAGGGTTAGTGAGATTAGAGGGCAACAAAATAGAGGCCGAAGACGACGAAACGGAAGACATAACAGACCCGGACCCCCCAACAAACCGTAGCTACATCGACTCAGAAGAGGAAGACATGGCGTCGGACCCCAAGCTGTTTTTCAAAGAATCGGACGATTGGGAGGCGTTTTCGGAACGTCTGGAGTTTTGGTTTCATACGAAAAAGATCACGCAAGCAGAAACGAAAAGAGCCGAACTATTAGCGCACATGGACGAAGCGACTTATAAGCTGGTCAAAGCATTGTGCGCACCGGACAAACCATCGAGAAAGACTTACGACGAGCTCGTGCAACTCCTTACGAAGCATCTTAAGCCGGGACCATCAGAACTAATGGAGCGCTGTAAATTCAATCGACCAAAACAGGAGCCAAATGAGTTGGCAGCCGAATTCGCTACAAGATTAAGACGATTAGCTAGTAATTGCAATTTCGGTACCACTTGGGAAAAGGCTATGCAAGTTCAATTCGCGATGGTCATTCGGGACGAAGCAACGAGATTCGAATTCTTCAAGAACAAAAACATAACATTCGACACAGCACTCGAAGAAGCCATAGCGCGAGAAGAGGCAGCGCAAAATGCCGTAGGAGCGGCACAAGCACTCGCTAGCAAGGTTCACAAACAAGACAACTACGCTATAAGCAAAAGAAAACAAGACAGAGGTCGAACCAAGCACGCAGAAAATCAACAAGGAGCATCAGAGCAGCAAGCAACGGAACGTAAATGCTTTTGCTGTGGGAAGCTTGGACATGAGACAAACACATGCAAGTACCGAGATAAACGATGCGACTTCTGCCACAAGAAAGGGCATCTCGAGCGAGTCTGCATAAAAAAGAAAAAAATTATCCAACAAATTTTTGGAAGAGCATAGCAGCGAGTCCGAGAGCGACGTCAGCGACAAGGGCAGCGAGAGCAGTTCATCGTGTGGCAACAATTACCTCGATTTTCATAACATCAATCCAGCGGTAAATTTAAGCGATTGTAATGCGATTTGCGCTGAGCCGATATTTTTCGATGATAAAATTAACGATAGAATTGTCGCGATGGAATTCGATTCGGGTACGCACTATAGCGTAATGTCTGAAGGTTTTGTAAATAAAACATTTAAAGATCTGAAAATTAACAAATCGAAAACGAATTTGATTTCATATGAAAACAAAGCGATGGAACCGCGAGATCAATTGAAAAATCTAACGGTTACCTTTAACGACAAAACGGAAAAATTGAGTTGCGTAATACTAAAAGGTGACAAAGTTCCACTAATCGGAAGACAGTGGCTCTCAATTTTTGGGCTTTGGCCTTTAGAACAGTTGTTACATTCAGACATCATCGCTAGAAGTAAGCACGGCGTGTATAACATGCCAGTCGAAGGCGTGCGCGAGAAGTTATTGAAAGAATTTGAGACCTTATTTAGTGAGACACCCGGCATATACAACAAACGCGAAATCAAGATACATATCATATACATATGTCGTACTCGTTGAGACCCAAGGTGGAGCAACAAATCGACCGTTTAGTAAAATTGGAGAATTTGGAAAAAGTCCAGTCGAGTGAATGGGCAACGCCGATCGTACCAATACAAAGAAGCAACGGGAAGGTCAGAATCTGCGGCGATTTTAAGGTGACCGTAAATCCACACATACAAATAACAAAACGGCCGCTAGCAAAAATAGACGATATATTTGCAGCAATGCAAGGCGAGTTGACCTTCTCACAGCTGGATCTACCACATGCTTATATGCAGTGTTCAGTGGAAAAGAAATCACGTAAATATTTAACTTGTAACGTTAAGACCTTCCCCCGGATGCTCGAGTATACCAGGGTGTTTAGGGAAGGGGTGAACTCGTGAATAAATGGTACAACTGTTTATGAAAAGTAATAAAAAAATAAAGTATTTATTCCATAGATGGTGGTGGAGGACATTTAGAGATGTCTGAAACAAAGTAAAAATATGCTGAGTTGTAATTATCGGCGATTCTCAGTTTAGCTTTACAATTACGTGTCTAGTATGCGATTCTTACGAGCTATTCCAGCGTGAATAGACTATATATACT
>UELV01174559.1:546-18208 GCA_900490015.1 Megastigmus stigmatizans | reverse complement strand
GTGGTCAAAACATATCCACGCATTTCTGGGTAAGGCTTATGAGGCGCAAAAAAGGCTAAATTATGCTAGGCCGGTAGTCAGAAACTTGACTGTGTACATGCGTACCACAGCAAACGGTCCGCTCACGCCTATTCGGAGTGAGGCCGACCTGGCCGATCTTCCTCCGGCTCCGCGCCCTACATGAGGGATATCAGATCTGCCGCGCACCACACATAACACACACACCCCTACGAGTCAGCCTCCACCAAACGCATCATATCTAAACGTGTTTCACATAAATGTAAACAGACTAAAAACACACTTCGCGCTTATAGAGGCGCAATTCTCTTCTATGCCATGACGAGACTTTTCTCTGTGACCTTGATACTGACTCCATACTCCACCTACCAAACTTCCATTTTTATAGACACGACAGAGTAGGAAAAGAGGGGGGAGGTGTAGCCGTATACGTGCGTGATTACTTCTCAGTTAAAATACTGGCTTCCTCTGAGAAGTGCTTTCTAAACGCACCTGAGTTTCTCATCCTTGAGCTAAAAACTGGAAACAACCTTCTCCTCTTCTCGGTGGTTTATAGGCGCCCACATGCTGCGTACCCTGAGCACTTTTTCGACCGGCTTTCCTCTTTCCTACCACACTACACTAACGTCATAATCACGGGGGATTTTAATATAAACATGGATATTCAAAATGCTGCTTCAAAAAACTTATTCATGCATTTACAAAGCCACTCACTGCATTTGGTCTCCTCTGAGCCGACATACCATGCCACACAACTAGGCCGTCACTCTCATACATAGCTTGATTTATTTTTAACGAATGACGCTGGCTCAGTTTTATCATACCACAAATCACAGTCCACATTCATCGCTGGTCACGATATCATAAACATAAGATACAAATTTTTCGCACCCCCACACTCACACAAAACGATCCAATCGAGATCGCTGAAACGCCTGGATAAAGAGTCATTGATTCGTACGATAAACCTTTGTTTCAAAAACACATTCGCGGCAGATCCAAACAGTCCGGACAATATCTACACCCCCCACTTTGAGACTCCTCTCTCATTCCAAAACATAACCATCCACACAGAGCGCCTGACTGAGACCATTCTCAGAGCTTCCGATGAGGAGGCCCCGCTGAGGCAGATTACACTCTCCTCGGCACGCAAGCCCTGAGTGACGGCCGATTTCCGCGTTCAAATGAGGGAACGCAACAGGCTCTACCGCATAGCTAGATGCTCGGGCAGGAGTGAGGATTACCGACGTTTCAAGGCAGCACGCAGGCGCACCTCAAACACGCTAAACACGGTGAAAGACAAATATTTCGAGCATAGACTCAAAAACGCGCCTAACGCGCCGGGCAGGTGGCGTGAGCTGCGCCGCATGGGCCTAGCCACCACAGCTCGCGTATCTCCCTTCTCGCACTTCTCACGTGAGTCCCTCAACGCCCACTACGGTGGCCTGAACTCGAGTGTTCCCCCTCTCACACCGGAGGCTTTCGCGGAGCTACTCTCGCTCTTACCCTCAACCCCTCCAAGCGCTGAGGGAGGGACCGTTGAACTTTTCACCTTCACCACAGTGTCTCCCCGTGAGGTCCTGCGGGACATAAACTCGTCCACCTCCAGTGCGACGGATCCCGAAGGAATCTCCGCCGAGATGCTAAAGCTTGTCTCCTCAACTCTCGCGGTGCCCTTGACCTCTATTTTCAACGCGTCCTTCAGAGAGGCAACGTACCCGATGCTTTGGAAAAGGGCCTTTCTCTCGCCCTACACGAAGAAGGCAGTGATGACCTCGATGACGGATACGCGCCGTATAGCCTTGCTGAGCGAGCTCTCAAAGGCCCTTGAACGCGTCGTGCATAAGCAATTTTCTCGTCATGTCGAGATGTCCGGTCTCCTTGACCCCAGGCAGGCGGGTTTTCGTTGCGGACACAGCGTCCAGACGGCTCTTCTGGGGGTCCTTGACGACGTCAGGATGGCGATAGACGAGCGCAAAATAACCGCACTCGTTCTGTTTGATTTTTCCAAGGCGTTTGATATGGTCCCCCACGGTCTCCTCCTTCAGAAATTGAGGCACACGATGTGCTCAGACGCGGCTCTCGCCTGGTTCTATGCTTACTTACATGACAGGCTCCAGGCGGTGGTAGATGCGGGTGGCTCAACTTCTGACTGGCGAAGGGTCATGGCGGTAGTTCCGCAGGGAAGTGTCCTGGGCCCGTTACTCTTTATAGTATATATCAATGACTTGCCATCAGTGTTGAGCGTGTCTCGCCACATGATCTTCGCGGATGATACCCAGATCTATCACTCTTTTCCGCCAGCCAGACTAGTCGAGGGTATCGCCGAAATCACTAGTGATGCCGGGGCCGTTGCTGCATGGGCGGCTGAGAACGGCCTTCCTTTGAACCTCGAGAAGACCAAAGTTATGCTCTGAGGAGCGACGCCTTCATCTCTCGCATCAACCTCGAGAGCATCCCGAAGGTCACCTTCTCGGGGCTCCTATCCTATACGCTACCCAAATAAAGAGTCTTGGTGTCCTAATCACCCCGACTCTCAACTGGGCTCCCCATGTCACCAATCTCGTGTCCATTACACACTACGCTCTCTAAGGCACTACCGCCACTCACTTTCATTCCCTTTGAAAAAAGGTCTAGTTGAGAGCTTGGTTTTCCCTCACTTCGATTTTGCTTGTGCTGTCTATAATGACCTAGATAAAACTCGCAACATCAAGACTCAGCGAGTACTTAATGCGTGTGTGCGCTTCGTGTGTGGCAATATACCTCATTTTGGGCATGTCAACCCACACTGCATTAGCCTGGGCTGGCTCTCTGCTACTAGGCGCCGTGAGCTCCTTATAGGCTCACTGGCGTTTAACATCATGGCACACAGCAACCCAGTATACCTTGCCGTCAACTTCCAGCGTATGAACGTTGACGTGTTTGCTCGCTCATCCAGTCGGCTTCCACCAAGAACCCTCTTCTATGCAGCACCCAGAACCGAGGCATGGCGCAGATCGTTTACCATCACGGCCTCAAACATCATCAACGACTATCCACCGCCGCCCTTCTGTCCGGAGAACTCTGTAAAATACAAGGCCGATCTCTTGGACGAGCTGCTGCGCAGAGACAGGGCCGACTGGAGCCACAGGGTCGAGACGGAGGGACTGAGGGATGTGGCCTGGACCGAGAGGACATCGTGACGTCCCAGTCGCTCGCCTTCAAGCACCACCAGAGGCACCCAAATATCATCATCATCCATCCACATAGAGCGTCCTAGACAATCATTCAAGCGAGCAAAGTCGCATAGTTTTTTCATGTCTCACATAGTTTTCAAATCAAACTACTTTTACCGTCATCATACCACAAACTCTTTTTTATCGATTGCTAAACATAATCTTGCAAATGCTTTACTTTGTTTTATTTTGTTTTAAATAGTTTTATTTTTAATTATTTATTTTTAAACTATTCTTTTTGTATTAAGCGATTTTTTTATTGGCTAAAATATGCCGCCACAACGCAATTATTAAAGTTAGATGCTGCAATTGTAGTGCACCTGCTCACGTCGCGTGCCTTTGCTCTACAGTATCTACGTCTGATACATGGGGGCATGCGTTGCATCATGTCGCCCGATACTGTGTCACCCAGGTCTGACCACTTCAATATATCCTGCGATCAACTGTCCGACTCTGAGTCTAGTACTCCGCCGCATAGTACATCTTCCGCGCCTACTTCGCCTGTTGAACAGGACACGGAATTTCTTCCGACCTCGTCCCGTCATCAACGGAAACGTCCTGCTACCTCACCGCCTTCTGTCAATATCGCAAAATTTGATAAACTTCAGTGTCACGAACAGTCTTTGGCGCACAAAGTTGGTGTAGATCTACAAAGAGCCATGGGAGAAGATACTGCCCCTACTTGGTTCAACCAATTCAGCAATGATATTCGCACGTCAATAGGCGAACTAAAAAGTTGTATCGACAACCAAAACCTTTTAATTCAAGGACTGGATGCCAAGCTCACTGAGCATAAATCCTCGCATACATTACTAGATATCTTTTTGGTGCATGACCTATCTCGAGTCATCTACTTTGAGGAAACTGGTGCTCCATTCATCGATGGACATGACCTTATTCAACTTTCCCTGGATCTTGGCTGCTCTGCGCGCGAACCCAAATAAGTGCGCTCACGGTCGCTTGGGACAATTGATGAACATGTCATCTCTAATTACTTGGCCTGCAGGTTCGACTCGGCTGCTCCCATCCTAATAGCTGGCTCTCTTTCTGTCAGCGATGGTGCTTGCATGCTAGCCAGTTTGATTGTCAATGCATTCGACGAGGTTGCGCCTGTACGTAACATCACCATGGTTCAAAAGCGTCGGCCATGGATGACGAGGGAACTCCGGTTTTTAATGAAGGAACGTGATCGAGCCTATCGCAGAGCCACTCGGTCGGGCAAGACTGCAGACTTGTTGATGTACCGTGAACTAAGGTCAAAGGTTTCAAATAAGCTGGACACTGCCAAGAACATGCATTATGCGTCCCGCCTGGGTGCTGCTTCCACATAGTCCGATAAATGGAAAGAGCTCAGAAAAATGGGTATTGGATGGGAGAAACCATCCCCGCTCACTCATTTCTCAGCTGCAGACCTTAATCGACACTATGCCAGTGTCTCGTGCGGCACCTCTCCACTTACTGGGAATGACCTCGAGGGAACGCTTCGTGCTCCGTTAATCAGTACACAAAGAATTTTTGACCTTCAACCCGTCACCGAAGAGTCAGTCAAGAAAATCCTTATTGCATCGCACTCCAATGCGCAAGGAGCCGATCAAATCTCACTTGACATGCTTGTTATCGGTGGACCTGTTGTTCTTCAGCACCTCACTAAGCTCTTCAATCGGTGCATTTTAGAAGCGAAATTTCCAACTGGAAGGAGGCGTTGCTTTGTCCATTGGCTAAGGTGGTAAAGATGCGTTCGGTATCCGATACGAGACCTATTGCCCTTTTACCTGTAGCATCCAAGATGTTTGAGAGAGTCATTTTTGACCAACTCTCGGAATATCTCACTTCATCCGGCTTGCTTGATCCTCGACAGGCTGGCTTTAGAAAAGGTCATAGCACTCTAACTGCTCAGACAAGAGTGCTCTATGATGTTCGTCACGGTATTGATAAAAGGATGATATCATTTCTTCTGTTTTTCGACTTCTCTAAAACCTTTGACACTGTACCTCATGCCCGTCTACTTAAGAAGCTACGTAAGTTCAATTGTTCTGACAGATTCGTCACCCTCGTGCATTCTTATCTGTCGGGTAGAAAGCAGGCCGTTGTTGATGATGAGGGCAGGGTATCGTACTGGATCACAGTTAATGCAGAAGTTTCACAGGGAAGCGTGCTTGGTCCGCTATTATTCACTATTTACATTAATGATTTACCATCTGTTCTTAAGCGTTGCAAACATATGATTTATGCTGACGATACACAGATATACCTCTCTGTCTTGCCTATAAATTTCTCAATGGGAGTTGAACTTATCAGTGAAGACGCGGATGCTATTGCACGATGGGCTCAAGCGAATGGTTTTAACTTGAACTTCAAGAAGACTAAAGCGATGACCATGGGTAGTCTTCCATATACCTTCCCTCTGGATCTCGAGAATGCGGAAAAAGTCACAATCTTGGGTGAGAGTTTACCGTATGAGACAGAAGTCAAGTCACTGGGTCTCACTATTACGCCAATACTTAGCTGTTCACGTCATATCGAAGGTATTATTAAGCGAGCGAACTTTTCCTTAAGGATCCTTCGGATGCACAGACATTCCCTAACGCGTAACCTTCGGAAAGAGTTGGCTGAAAGTCTGGTTTTGTCCCATCTGGACTACACGTGTGTGGCCTACGAAGATACTGACAAGACTAGAAATCTAGATCTCCAAAGGTTGCAAAATGCTTGCATTCGGTTCGTTATGAGAAACATCAGTTGGCGTCAGCCACTCTTGATCAAAGGAAAGATATTTGGAGGGAAATGCGTAATCTCGGCCTCTTGCCCAAAAGCAAGGAGGAGCTGCATGGTTTCACCCCGGAGGAGCTGAACTCACACTTTGCGAGTGTGTCAGTCGCGCCCAATGAAAATATAGATAATGTAATGGATATTATACAGTCGGCATCTGATGATGGCTTTTCTTTTCAACCAGTTTCCTTTCCAGATGTAGTTCTCGCCATGTGTCATTTTACATCGCAGGCGAGGGGTCTGGATGACATACCGCAGAGTGTGTAGTGAAGTCCCTGCCAGTGTTGGGGAATTATATAGTTCATTTATTCAACTCCTCCTTAGCTCAGGGAGTCTTCCCGAGTACCTGGAAACAAGCACAGCTAGTGGATTTAAAAAAAATTTCAACTCCATCCTCGGTTTCAGCCTTTCGTCCTATCGCCCTGCTGTTTCCTTTCCAAGGTGCTTGAAAAGATTGCACACTCCCAAATTACCAGCTATCACTCCGGGGCGGGCATTCTCTATCCTTTTCAGGCAGGATTCAGACAGCATCACAGTACTCAGACAGCCCTGCTTAAACTAACTGACGACATATGGCATTGGTAGAAGGATGATAACCTTGCTGTTGCTCTTTGACTTCAGTAAGGCGTTTGACAGCATCTCTCCTTCGAGACTGTTGAGCAAATTGCGCGATCTCGGGTTCTCGAGGTCCGCACTTCTGTGGATTAAATCGTATCTACAAGGCCGCACACAGCGCGTTTTATGTAAGGATGGTTGTTCCTCGTGGGTTGAGACCAATTTGGGTATACCACAGGAGTCGGTCCTCGGGCCTTTGCTCTTTAGTCTCTATATCAACGACCTTAAAGACCTTTTTAACCGTGGGGCGGTCAAGCACAGAGGAATAAGTGTTTTGTGAAATGTACTGCCCCTAAAACGGGGTAAAAACATGGCGCTTAGCCTGCTATAGTCATGCTTATTTGGGTTTTTTCGACCTCTGCGTATAACTATAAAACTTAAAAATAAAAACGAGACAGATAAAATTCCTGCCCCCCGAGGGGGTTATTAGTATATAAAAAAAGATAAATATGTGGTCTGTTATTTTTTAAAAACTAACTGTATACAAACATTCAAATAAATTCTAGACGGGGTCACATTGATCGGTCCCCGGTCTCCCGGCGATCACCGGTGCTGCTGCGGCCTCCTTCCTCCCCATCTGCCGCTTCTCGCTGACATGCTCCACATAGATGTCCCCGGACCATCTTATCGTGTCGCTGATCATGAACCTCCTCATCATCCCCGCATAGTAGCGGCTGATACTGAGGAGGCTCATGACCCTCTCATTGCGGGTGCTCCACCCGCCAAGGGCGCCCACTATAAAGGCCTCAACCCTGACCTCGTAGCCTTGGTCCGCCAGTTGATCAGCCAAAGGCTGATACTTTGTGATCTTAGTCTGGCGTGCCTGATCGAAACTTACCAATCGATTTTCGAATGGTATGGTCACGTCGATCAGGGTTATGCTGCGGCTGGCATCGTCACGAATGACGATATCGGGTCTTAAAGCCGCAGCAGGGCCGTGCACACCCACAACGGTCTGGTTCACCCAGATGGTCCCGGGGCATCTACCGGCTGCCTTGATCAGCCGCTCCCTGCATGATATGGACGCCGCAATGGTTCAGCACATGAGGAATGGTCTCGAGGACTGACCCGCATCTGCGACAACGCTTGTTCACCCCCACTCGCCACCTCATGGTGGCCTTAAGGGGAAGGATGCCAAAGCGGGCGCGATGGATGAATCGCCAGTCGCAGAAGCGGGTGTTTCTGCCGGTTCCAAGGAAGTGGTTCGACACCGTATTCTTCCGAACTACCTCGAAGACCTTGCCCTGATCGGGTTTGGCAAGAATCGATTCCTCATAGTGCTGAACCAGGCGGCGTCTGAATGTTGAGGCTACGCGCCTAGCATTCAGCGGTGATACAACGGTGGCAACGGTCCCCAATAATCCCCCACATTCTACCAGGTACTCCTGACTCAACGGAGCCCAAGTCCAGCGCAGCCCGAGCTTGGTCTTGTTTCTCAGGGCCGCGCATCGGACTCGGGACCAGTACGAAGAATGAGTTGTCGACCGAGGCAGATCCAGGTCTCCGGAGAGGTAGCGTGCGATGTTGTCTTCATTCACGCGTCTTTTCAACCTCTCCGTGACCGTATCCCTCAGCCCCGAACTGGCTAATTCGCTCACGGTCGTGTCAGGCGAGCATAGCATTTTATAGCCATGAGTGACCGTGAGCGAATCGTACAGGTCGCCGAGCGGGAGAAGGCTACCACCTCCTTTGGATGGAGGAAGATAGACCAACTCCGCGCTACCTCGCTGATGGATGTACAGCCAGCGTTTTGCCAGCTTTCTGATGGTCTTGTCTGCCTCGGTCAAGTACTCCTTCTTGACATCTGCGCCCTGCATAATGAAGTCGAGACGGGGCAATAAAAATGTCCCCGCCGCATCCAACTTCTACCAGGGCGCAAGAAGCGACTGGTCTACCTTGCGGAAACCCGCAAGTAGCTCCGCCAGGGTGTTAATTGGAGTCTGGCGTACCTGGTAGCCCGTGGGGATGCCCAGATGTTCGTAGGGCTCACCGGGACCCAATGCGGACCGGTACCCTTTGGACGGCGAAACTGGTCGCCCGTACGGCGTCCTCACCTCTTCCCTTTATGTGCAAAGTTGCGCAATTACTCGGGTTGAAAGTGAGACCCACCGTCCGGGCGGCCAGTTCCGCCGTCTCTAAGATCTTCTTCATCGCGGCCGGAGAGTCAGCCATGGGTGCCATATCGTCGGCGTAGGCGAGGTTGTTAATTCGCCTACTCCCGATGGTATAACCCTCCCCCGTCTGTTGCACCGCACGGATGACAACTTCTAGGGTCAGATTAAGCACATCGGGGCTCAACGGGCACCCCTGTCTGACTCCCGACCGCATACAGCGAGGCGATGACATTTCTCGCTTTTCGAGGCAGACCGTGTCCCTCAAGAGCATGGTGGATAGAAGAGTGGGGCACAGATGTAAATCCAGCCAGGCTACCACCACTTGCTTCTTTCCACACTTGGCATCGCGAAGTATCTCTTGAAGTACGAAGTTGTGTTCGAAGCAACCCTCGAACTCCAGGAAACCCTTCTGCGATGCACTGTACCTCTTGTTGGTCACAGCCCACCTCTTGACATGATCGGCCAAGATCGCGACAAACAGCTTGGAGCACGTATCTCCAAGAGATATCGGCCGCCTGTTGTTGATGTTAGCGGCGTCGCCCTTTTTGTAGAGTAAGATGGTGTTGCTCTTTTTCCAAAGGGACGGCGCCGCCTCCGTGCGCCATACTGCGTTGAACAGTGCAACAAGCACGTGGGCACCTAGATCAGCCTTTTGTAGGTCGGCGTAGGTGATCCCATTGGGACCGGAGGCTGTGTTGGTCCGCCCCCTAAGCCGACCTAACACCTCTTGACGGGTGATAGGCTTCTCCAGGGTCTCGTTTCTTGCTGCAGTAGGCACTTCCCGATCGAACACGTCGGGCCACTCGTCCACAGCCTCTCTGCGGGCAGTCAGAGCTGTAAAAGGCTCATGTATGGTATTTGGAGGTATTAGGCAGGACTTACTGGGTCCCGCCAATACCTCCTGGACTGCCCGCTTCCTGTTCTTGCGGTAGAGACGCTGTATTCTCGTGGCCTCCCGTATCCGATCAGGCGCCTCCGGCGCAGGGGTTGCAGCTGCTCGCCGCGATCTCGATCGATCGCTCTGCGTGGGAGCGCTCCCGCTCAACAGCCGACCGAGAAACTCCATCACCCGAGGAGTAACCTCCTCGAGCAATGCCGAGGTAGTTGCTCGTTCCAGTAAGTGAACGAGCTGCCGCTGTTGGGTGATAATGCGGCTGACCCTTGTTCTCTCGACTTGCTGACCGGCGGGAGCTCCCCCATCGATGACGGTATGGGGAGCCGCCTCCGCGATGTTGGTTAGCGGAGATGCGGTTCTCGATGTTGTTCCCCCTTCCTGGATGGTGTTTGGCGGGGGTATGGCAGTTGTCTCCGCCTGGCTAGTAGACGGCGGAGACGGGGTGGAAGCTCGCTCCCCAAGGAGGAGCGGGCTCAGACCTTCGGCCACTGAGATGGAGTTGGGCCGGGAGTCTGGTGAGGAAGAGTCGAAGGCGCCGGTCGGTACTGCCGCTGCGCCGCCGTTCCTCGACGGGGAATGAAAAACATCCTCCGCTGACGCATCCAAATCTAACTCGACCACCTCTACCTCTGGTTGCTGAGTGCGTGCACCTACTGGTGCGGGAGGGGTGGTCGGTGGATGAGGGGGAGACAGTGTTCTCTCCCTGGGCAGTTCAGCGACAGCACCAATGCGGCGCCTCACTGACTGCCTTCGTGCTGCGTCGGCCCGTCCGGCGGGGGCGACACCTATACCCGGCACACAGGTCTTGGTGTGTGCTGTTACCACCTTCCGGGGGTACCTGAGTTCCCCGGTGCGATGTAGTTGCAGCGCCAGAAACGGTATGTTACCGTGCTGGCGCGGTGGTGCTCTTTACAGTGACGAACGAAATTCTCGATCTTCCGCTCGCCCCTATATGTGCCGAGGCCCACACAGACGGGCAAAAAAATCATTATAAAACTTTTCGATTCGATCAGTAATTACTGATCGGATCGAAAAGTTTCATAATTATTTTTCGCTTAGAATTTTCCGCTCTATCCGATTCCGTCGAAAGTAATAATCTGTTCGTTAACAGCCTATATAATACAATGCGAGCGAGAGAGAAGGAATGCGAGCGCCATATGTACGAATCAAACGCACAAAATATTTAATTAAAATACTTAATCATAATTCAATAAATATTATTGTATATTTATATTAAATATAATTATAATTTGTTATATCGCTATATTTATAAATATATTTGTTACATATGTGATATATCGGCATATAGATCATGATATATAATTGTATAGAATACGGACACACGTACGCTCTCACACCAGCAAGCGAGCGAGAGAGATTCGCGTACTCAACAATATTATTCTAGAGCATTTAAATCTCTATGCGCCATCGATTGTCAAGATATTAGCGTCATGGATTACACCCGACCTCAAGAGGCTTTGCAATGAGAGAGATGCCTTATAAAATCGAGCAATGCGCACTCGCTCGTCTGCCCTTCTTAGCAGCTGTAGAATATTCAGAAAGAATTTGAAGCAGCTTCTGATTCATGCTCGACAGTGATTTTTAATAGACCGAGTGAGTTCCACTACAAATCAGTCCTCTATCTGGCGTATCTTGGAGCGTGAAGGCCTAACCAAGCAAAAAGACTCTAGTGGTTTGAATAATTTTGGTATGAATGAATTAAACCATTACTATTCTTCAGTTGTCAATGTTCAATCATAGTGTTCTAACACTTGACTCACGAGCAGCTACCATCCATAGAAGGAATACTTCTAAAGTTGAATTCAGATCACTGACACCTACTGAAGTCTACAGTGCATCTACTGAAGTAAATCGCATGGGCGCAGCCCTGATAAGTTACCTCTGAAGCATATCAGTAAAATCCTTGCTTTTTTGATTCCTTATATTACAAGGTTATTTAACTATATTATTGAGAATGAAATATATCCGTCGTTGTGGAAAAAAACTTTTATTATTCCGCTAAAATTCCTTACTTCGAATTTTGCGCCTCTGTGTGATGTACCGTATGTACCTGCGTGTCCAGGAAGTATTATATATTCGTAGTTTTAGACCGAGTATTAATTTGTTTTCGGTCTGAGCTAACATTTCTTGATTCAAATTTTAGATATTTCGTGCCTCTGCGTGATATATCGTGTGCGCCGGAAATTTATTCGTGATTCTAGACTAGGTATTAGTTTATTCTCGGTTCGAATTAAAATGTCTGAATTCAAAATTTAAATATTTCTCGTGCCACTGCGTGATGTGTGTCGCGTCGCAGTATGTGCTGCGCGCGCAGCGTATTATACGTGATACCCGACCCGCTGCGTTTACTACTCGATGTCAACACCAATTGTATTTTACAGGATGACGTATATCAGCGCGCGTAGCCCGGTTGCTGGTTAAAAGTGACTCAGCACGTGTCAACTATTCGCGCTACAGTGTATCGCGAATACGTCTGCCGTGCTGAGTCTAAAAACTCCGTCGCCTGTCACAGCTAAGTGTTGTATGGGATAGGTGTGTGTGATAGTAAAAATACTAGTGCAGTGTTATAGAGTTTCTTTGCAAACGAATAACCCTCCAGATGAGAATCACAGCCTTCCGAGTTCTTCCGAGAGGAATATGCCGACTGGTGATTCTCAGCGTTCTGCTCCTGAAAGCACAACTCGAGGCTAGGCCATTCTTATACCTAGGCTGAAAGGTCACTTTCGAGAGATTCGGATGATTTCCTCGAATGTACCTTTGGGTGTAAGGACACATCGTGTGTATGTGAGTTTTTATAATGGTGATTTTTGTGTGGTGTTCACCAGGTTACTGTATGTTTTTCTATTCTTTATGTTTATTTTATTTGTCCTCGATATTCTATATTGTTTTATGTTAATTTCATGCATGTTGTGAACTGCATTTCGTTCGGATGCAGTTCATCAGCGGTTTTTACTTTTATAAGTGTGCGTCGATTTTCTGTGCGCATGCATACATCTTGTCTTGGCAGCAATGCCATGGTATGTTTAAAATTATTGTATAACCGTATGATTTTAATCGAACTGTATTGAGTGCGTGTGTTATAACTAACTTTACTTTCTAATAATCTCATTTTATAAATATTAATATAATTTTCTCGTTTCGAGAGTCTTGCTGTATTATCTACGCATGCTCCAAAATTGGACTCAGCTGTTTCCTGCCTGCTGATCATGATCATCATCAGTCCCATCATAAGATGTCATCTGACATGCATGATGACGGTCAAGAACCTGTGTACCGATGTGGCAAGTAGCGCGAATCTCAAACTACTCAGATGAGTATATTAACCTGCTATGTACTAAAAAAGCGTGTTAGTCTTGTCAGTGATAATGGTTCTTTAAGAAAATTTTATAATAAATTGTTATTAGTTTTATTAAATACTTATTTATGTTTTCTAGGAATATTGGTGAAAACAACGTACCAGTTGCAATGGCAAAAACCATCCAGAAAAGCCGTTTTTTTCTTTTTTAGGTTAGAATCATCATTATAAGTATAAAAAATCAGGTACATAAAGTATACTAAAATAAACTTTATTAAATAAAAAGTAAGTCTTAATGGCAGAGCGTTTAATGAAGAGTAGAGCGTTAAGATTGATTGTTTTTTCATTTTTTAAGGTTAGGTCGCGTGGTCTCAAGATTTCAAAATAATTTGACAATGTTTACTTTCACATGGCAAATACAAAAAACTTTTTTTCCAATCGCTTTCAAATAATAATTCAGTAAAAAAATCATATAAATCCATCTTTGGGCCACTGACCAGCGAAGGATCGGGGGGGATCGGGTGACCAGAAATAATTGGAAAAATTTAGCTGAATATAATACATGTATATAAAAATTATTATAAACTTATTTTCATCAGTTTTGAATAAAAAATGGGAGATATGCTGAAACACCAAGTAATTTCTTCACCTTCTAAGCGCCATATGAAAGCCGCCACTTGATTTTCAAAAAGTACCAGACGGCATTCAAAAGATATTAAATTAAAAAAAATTTTGAGATCTCATACAACTCGATCCATTGCACTGAATTTTCGAGAGCGAGGTGATCTGGTTGACGCGTTTTGGGCCATATGTACATTTAAGGCTTATATCAAGTATATTATTTGTGTCTTAAATTTTAATGTGTAACATATGAAATTTTGTAGTAATTAATTTTTGGTTTAAGATGATAAGTAGTGCTAGTTACAAACGCTTAGCTTTCATGTACATATTTATAATTTATGGTTGTTTTCGACGAGTATACACATTTTATCATATAATATTATAGTAAAATACAGTAGAAGATTTAAGTAAGTGTTAAATAATTATGTAAGAATTTAAGAAATAAAATGTAATTAATATAAAAGAAATGTTTACATAAAGGGTATTTTGGTTCGATCGACTACTGGGTATAGTGATCGTTGATAGTGGTGTTGGGTAATCGAGGATAGGAAAGAAAGTGGTTCTATTCAATATAGGGGTTCTATTTAATATAGGGTTCTATTCAATATTGGGGTTCTATTCAATATAGGGTTTATTTCTTCTATTTGTTCTTCGGTGATGTTTTCTGTACCCACAGTGCCTTGAGTATAGGTTGTAGTATACGATATGGTCTTTGTCGGTAGCCTCGTATGTTCGATGATTATATTATTTCTATTTTCTTATATAAATGTGCGCTTAGGTGGGCATGACGCGTATAACTAATTTCGTCGAATGGTTGCTGTTCTGTATAAAGTGGGGAAAGACGTGTCTGTTGTATACAGGTGTTGGGCTTTTGGGCTTATATTAGTTTGTTCTTTTAATTTAATATCGTCAACATTCTTTCTGTTCTTTTCGTATTTTTAGTTCTAATTGTCCGGTAGCACATACGGCTAATATTGCATTTAGTAGCTATAATGTAAAACATAATTACTATGATTAAGTTTCCTGCTATAACAGAAATGTTGCAGGTATTTTCTATAAAAGTTCTTATATTTTGTAATCCAATTCCTTCAAATTGATTTTCCAATTCGTCTTAGGAATGTTACTCTTGAGCTTTGGCCCAATTATGAATTTCTTTTATGTTATCTTCAGAGGTAGCTAAAAGTGCATCTAAGGTAGAGAGATTTTAATGATGTAAATATTTGCCAAAGGTTGAATTCAAAGATAAATTCTGGATGTAAATAATTGTTGCGTTTGTTATGATTTTCTGTATGCTGTGGATTAATAGATATTCTGTTTGTGCTATACAATTTCATGTATAGTCAGTAGTCCATTTCCTGTAAACGTTATGGTTTCACAATAATTATCGGAGCAATTAATTTTGACGGTGGTTGGCTCTTGGGTCTAATAGAGATATTCTCCTGTGGATTCTAGTTTGATCCAAGGTATATTATGATTTAGATTTGCCGAAATTTCGCAAGATTTGAAGGTGTGTTTTGTAGGATTAATTAGCATTTTGTATTCACGTGGGATATCATTGTTTGATTTTTATAAGGAATTGAACGATGGGCTTAGTAGTGTCCTGCTGTGTTTCAAGCAAGAGAAAATAAATTGATTGTCTGTCAAATAATAATAAGTAAGGTTACGGTGTACAGCGATGTAAGATTTAGTTGGGGCAACGTTGACGTACGCCGTTTGATTATTGTATAATTTTTGTAGTACATGTACGGGGTGGATTTTATATAGATCATATATAATGTTATCAATGAGAGGAAAAATTAAAGTTTCGATAATTTTTCCGTTCCAAATAACAACGTCGGTTTTTGAAATTGAATGTAGATATTCAATAGTAATATCTTCTATGTGTTTAAGAAGTACAAGATTAGTTCTGTATTTGGTGATAGTCGTTAGAAAGGATTGTACTTGATCGTGAGAAAGTAGAGAGGGGTGTCAACGACCTTGTGAGGTTAATTATACGGAATTTAATAATGTTTTATATGGGTATTCACTAAATTCTAAGGATTGCTCGAATTCAGTTTATACTCGATTTAAATATGTGATATTTCGTTGACTGTTGGAATGATTATCTAATTCCTGTTTAATTTGATTTCGGTCCTCTGCATCAATGGATCCGGAAAGTTCCCAACTGGCCCATTCTATGAATTCCAGGGGTTTTCTTTTTATTATTGTAAAAGTAGTAAGCAGTCGTTATATCCTTCGATGAGTTGTTGTTCTCTCCAGTTGGTTGAGTCGTATAATTTTTGACAATTTAGGGTGATGGATATTTTCCACTCAGTTCTTATTGATTGTACTCACTAATATATTTATAGTAAGTTCCTGGGCTTTTGTCGAAAGAGAGAACCTTATATGGTTTGTCGAGACGGTAAGAAATGAAAGGACAGCGTGCTATAATTGTCAGTAGTGTGACTAGGTATCGTAGCTGTGACATTTCGGCCGTTGTATCACAATCTGTAACAAAGGAATTGTTATACGTTATTTATTGTGGGGTTATGTTGTATTAAGTGTAAGTCTTTTTAATGTTATCAATGTGTTCTAATAATAACTTGCCGTTGGTTGATTCAATTAAGACATTATTGTTTCCAGGTAATTCCCACCTTTAGGTTTTGAGGTCGTATATTTTTATCGAAATAGATTTTAAACTTATGTTTGGATTTCATTAAATTATCTCGGGCAGGAGTTTTGATGCCGTTTAAACATTCTATTAAATCACATACGTATGAATTATATGTTTCTAAATTAAATTTATCTGGTCTTTTAATTGGGGATGGAGCTTTCCTGCCAAAGATGTGGTATAATCGTGCGTGGCGAATGGTACAATCTTGTCCAAATCTTGTTTGATTGCTGCTTTAGTTCTAATAAAGTCATTAAGCATCCCTGCTCTAAAAAATCAGGTGAGACATTATGTGAAAAATTACCGGATTTTTCACCTGATTCTTTAAAGCAGGGATTGCATGGCTCTGTTCTAATGATCCACTAGATTAAAGATGGTATGCTGTGATGGTGGCTAACTTGAATCCAAAAATATTAGATAATACCTGTTATAAGATATTTGGAAAACTTCAGCTTCTATCACTTAGAATTATTCTTGGAACGCCGAATTGTGTTCTGAAATGATTTACTAAGGCATCAGTAATGGTTATGGCTTTTATGATTGGTATTGGGACGGCTAGGCAATATTTTGATAATAAACATCGCATAGTTAAAATGTATGCATTTCCATTGGTTGTCATAGGTAAGGGACCTACCGTGTCGATAGCCAAATGAGTGAATCCTTCTGATCTGTGGGTGTGTCAATAATTATCATGGGTTGTTCGGTTCGAATTCTAGTTAATTTTTGTTCTTGGCAAGTGGGACAGCGTTGAATGAATTCTTCTACTTTTTCTTTTATTCCGGTTCACAAGAATCTTTCTCTTATTCATCAATAGGTGTTCCCGGTACCTCGATGTCTACTGAACAGGCTTGAATGATATTCCATTATTATAGTGCCTTGTTCGTTACTAGAGGGTGTAACGCAAGATCAGTAACATCCTGTGACTAATATGTCTTCATTAGAAAATTATTGAGTCAATAGGGTAGGTAGCATATCTCGAGAGAGGGTGTCTGTTAATTCTCCCTTTTTCGAAATACGAAAAGATTTTAATTCTTTTTCGGTTACTAGGCTTCGAGTGTTTCGAAGCAGGCCTTTACATCTGATGGTTTGATATTATTTTTGTATTTCTCTGTGACTATCATGCTAAAAATCTAGCGGTACAGTTAATAGTGATGAGTACGTCTCCGGCTATTCCGTCGGCTTTCATTACGTTACTTATTTTTGTTTATCCTAAATCCAGTAGATGTTGAGAGTTTTCAGAAGCATTTTCTAAATCAGCGCTAATAAAATGTACGATGTTATCTTTAATGTAAGTAAGGCATTCTCGTGATCTTTGAATTTTTAATTTTTGTTTGTGAGGATACGTCCTTGTTAATGACTCTCTGACGCTCTTCGATGTCCATTGCTACTCTGTATTGATGTTGAATTTAGATTTTCTCTGAAAACATTCTATGAACGATTAATAAAAGGGAT
>UELV01174552.1:0-28847 GCA_900490015.1 Megastigmus stigmatizans | reverse complement strand
GGGAGGGAGGGGCATAGACAAGCTGCATAAGTGCCGTTGCCGCGCTCTCGTCGAGGAGAGAGAGAGAGACCCAGATACCACTGCCAGCAGCAGCTCTTCGCCTTTTGTTACCGGCACACGTGTATTCCCTGCCTTATCGACGAGCGGGCCCGACTCTTGTCCGCACGAGGCTAAATTCGTGCTTTCCTCCGCGCGCGCGAATGAACTCTATGCAATCTGCATAAATCACGAGTAACAGGCGTTCCATGAGTGCTCGATAAAACTCTCTCTAATAACCAGTTATAGAAACGGCCAACACTCTCCCCCATTTTCGAACTTTAGAAACCGCGGCCGATTTTTAACGTTTGCGAGACTACCATATTTCGTCTCTCTCGATCTCTCGTGCCCCCTATGTGTGTATGTGTGTGTGTGTGTGTGTCTCTGAAGCATTATCCTCGGTCACGTACGGACTTCTCAGCGGAGCGGCAATCTCTTTCCTGCCTCGCACGAATTATGCCGCGGTAAATCTTCCATCCGTCGGCTGTACAGCTTACCACCGAGGCTCCAACTTCTTATATATACACCTTGATTTTCGCCCGAGTAATTTCATACGCGCGATCCGATCGCCATTTCAATATTATCAATCGGGATTTTTCATTTAATAACAATGTTTGCGAAAGACTTTTCTCGCGTTATTACGAAACGCCAATTGCTTAAATAGCTGTGCTATGGATCGTAAAAATCGTGGCCAGCTGTCGTAAATCAAACCTCCTGACGTGTGCGCGCGTTTTATTATTTCAAATCAGAAAGTACATCCTATATGATACAGACTTGATTGAAAATGAAAGCTTCAGCTGATTTATGCGCATACATAAAAAGACTAATTTTAGAGATTTTGTGCAAACGTTGCAGGCGCGGTATCCCATTTAAAAAAACCTTACTGGATTTTCATACTTTATATTCCAGTTATTTGGAAACTGGTACTGAGAAAACGCTGTCCAGGGTGCTTACTTCAGCTTCCAATCGAGATCTTCTCCAGCAAAGTCTGGTCTTCGTAAGGGAAGGCCTATACATGTTTGATGATCTGTGTACCACACCAAACTTTACGCATGATCAGTATGCGGAAATTAACTTTCCTCGAATTTTTCAAAGAAATGTAAAATGAAGATTCCCAAGAAAACGATGTCCAACAAAAGCCACTTCCAATTTCGAAGTGCATTATAGAATCTGCATACTCAACAACCTACATAGACCTCAGAATCACAGATCGACATCTCCTCAGCTCTCGGTACTTTCAGTTCCGCACCAATCGCCAGCAAAACTACACGCGCACAGTTTAAGAAAAAACAACTCTCTTACATCCCGATCCGAAAAAGAAGCCCAAAAGAAAGAAAGAAGCGAACGTGTATACGTGCACTCATCGTAAAACACACGAGCTCGCTCGCTTTAAACACCCACACACACACACACAGGGAGAGAGAGAGAGAGAGAGAGAGAGAGAGAGTCAGACATACACACACTTAGACGCGGCAGTGCAGCAGCGGCGCAGTACGTAATCGCGATCGGTTCAACGGCCATGCGAAATTAACTTTCTCTAGGCTCCTAGAGGCGAACTGCTGCTGCTGCCACTGCTGCTGCTGCTGCGGCTGCGCTGCCTGCGAAAGTCGCATCGCTTGCGCTCGCTGTATTTTATGCGGCTGCTGCTGGTGCTGACGCTGCCGCTACTGTATATATATATGCCACTCTCTCGGGAGAGAATCGTTATTATTATTATATCGGATGTTAATGTCCGCGTATTAGTCGACCGCGCGTGTATGTGAACGACCGATTAAGGATCGCGATGATTTCTCTCTCTCTCTCTCTTGCCGTTCGCTCTTTGTTTGCGCTGGTGGATGGATCGGTAAATAATTGCGTTTCGAGTCAGCTGTTTATATACACGGTAAATCGCAGGATAATGAGTTTATATATACGGAAAGATTCGGTGGTCGCCAAACAAAGATTTCGCTGACGCTCAGGCCATCGGCAAAGCGTGGAAAGTGTGTATCCTACTCTGCACACACGCACGGGCCGCGATATTTATATTTAATAGCACATTGTTAAGGCGACCACTAAACTATCCCAGAAATTTTGAGCCAAGTGGGTGTTGTCGGACGTAAAGGCATGGCTCGCGTGCAGGGCAATTTCATCGACTGTCGTTCAGAAGATTAGAGCCATTACAAAGATATTCGTAGATGGAAACTGATTTACCGCTGAGCTGCGCTCTTGTGATTTACAGGCGATGATAAGCGCCTTTCGGTGTGCGGAAACAAAAATATACTAGTGAGATTAGTGCAAATCGCGCGCTTTCCAATACGTTGTTTCAGAATATTTAAAAAAAAAAAATAAGCTTATATATGTATAAGTATCAAATTAGTCTAGATTAAACTGAAAAGCAGGGAAACTGTTCTTATCTATGAAACCTTATATGTTGGAAAAAACTCCCAGCCAGAAACTTATCGAAATTCCCTCGAGAGCACATTTCCGATTGCAGCAGTGCACAAACTTTTCATCCCGAGTTCATCAGCCTTTCTCTCCCCGTCACTCGCATTACCAATATATTCAACCGATAAAACCAAAGTGTTCGCTCATAATCATTGTCCTCCACGACTGCGCAAACAATTTAAAAGCCTTTCTCGCTCTGTGTACTTACACGGCTACTCTACATATAAGATCGAACCAACGCAACGAGATCGTTCACCAGCTTACCACGAAAAAGACCAATGCACTCGAGCGTTGCGCAACCTCATTCGCCCGAAATAAAACCAATCTCTCCATCGGCTCTTGGATCTCGCACTCGGAAGACAGAATGAGACGACGCCCTCTCAACTATCCCCGAGATCGAGTTTCCGTATCAAATCTCTCGTCCGGGCGACGCGTCGCTTAATTAATGGGACGCACGCGCGCGTCTCTCTCTGCGCAACCAGAACCACGCACGTTGCATACGCGCACACAAAATTATCCGGCCTTGACCCTGTGCCACTGAGTGGATGGAACGTGGTATTATACATATACCGGAACAGTCCCCCGCGACCCAGATTCCCAATCGCCATCCCGAAAATGCCGGAGCTAATGGAAAGATTACATTATGTAGATCGGCTCGATTGAGCGCAAGCGCGCCTTTAAAAAAGGACTGATTTATATATAGAAAAAGTCAAAGAGCTCTGCGGAGGCTGGGAAAACTATCTCTCTCTCTCTCTCTCTCTCTCTCTCTCTCTCTCTCTCTCTCTCTCTCTCTCTCTCTCTCTCTTTCTTTGCAGAGGCTATTAAAGCGACTGCAGAGATTGCAGCGCTTGAGCGGTACGACGTTTATTTACTTTATACTCTTGATGGCTGGTTAACGCTGTCCGGTGCGTGCGTATAGTTTGAATTTGTAGGTCGAATGGTTTTTTTTTGTAAGGATAGTCTCGACATGCTTGTCTAGCGAATGAGGGTCTCTTCTGATATAGGTTTGGAGTATCTCGATTTGTTTATGTGGAATTGCAGCTGGTAGGATTATTGTAATCTGAGAAACGATTGCGGGAAGAAAGAGCTCGTGTTTATTTTCAAGAGCTTTGTACGAATGAGGAATCGTGACGTCACGATTGAAAAACGATGTCAGCGACTCTTTTACGAATAACTGCCAAGGAAAATTAAAGTCGAGAAGACGATTCTTTAACCACTCAATTCTAGCTTATAAAACCGTAGATACTACTTTGTCTTAGCTACAATAGATGATGTCACGTTCGCGATAATTGCGTCGACTGACGCATACGAACGTGCAGAGCTGCAATTCTGTAGATTCTGAAAATTGCAAGACTCTCTCTACGCTATAATTTATGGTATTTTTATCATTTTAAATTGTATATAATAATGGACCGAGAGTATTTTCAAATCGATACAAGATGCTATACACCCAGAGTACTGATTCTGTCAATGTCAATAAGAATAAACATCAGCCTTTTTAATCGAATAAAGCTATTAATAATGCGTTACTCGAACTTTGAACGAAAATCGAAAGTGAGCGGATTAAATTATCACAGGCTATACGTATATTTCGATCGATAAAGTAAATATCTTCCGAGCTAATAGATAGCGACCGAGATTCGTAAGACGTGAATAACTTATCTCTAATCGACGTTTGTAAAAGGGTTCGACGAGCGCCAACTGAATCTCCTACAAATCTTGATGCGATAATGCGAAAGGCTTTTAATCGGATAGCGCCAAACACTGCAGCGGAATAGAAGCAGAGGTCAAATAATTTTGTAATTCGCCGCTGCGGAATGGAAAGTTAAGTAGGTTAAACTGCGCTTTAATGTGCCGATTCCATCTCAAAAATCGCATCATCGCGAGAATATTGAAAGACCAACGTACAACGAACTGAAACGACTAATGATCAAATTCATCATTGAATCGCATTAAAACCGCGCATCGACTTTCCACCACACACACACACACACACACACACACACACACACACACAAGTATCCTAAGTATATATATCACCTGAACGGTTTCGCTCGATTCGCATTAATTCGAAAGTGAATTGAGACTGCCGTGCGAAACTGTAAAAGCCGAATTTCATTATATCGTTCCGGCAATAATTAAACAATCGCGGCCTCGGTGCGATATTACGCAAAATTATTTATATATACGTAAATAGCGAATTAATCAACTTATGTATTTTTAATGCACGAATATAAAATATACCATTTTCTATCTTATGCTGCTGTGCGTACGAGCGTGGCTATGTAGGAAAAGTGAACGTTTCAATGACTGAGCACGAGTGCACACACACACACACACACACACACACAAATGTATGTATGTATTTACATATATTGTTCGACGAGGACGTAAAATCACAATCGCATCTCGCTCGCGCATATATAGCGTCCATTGAAATACTCGCTGCGCCCGGATGTTTCTGTTTATATTTATAACTGTAGAAGCCATTAGCGAAGCTTCATCTGTCGAATGTCAATGAAAAGATTACAATTAATATCGCTCGTGTTTAATCGTTCCGGCTGATAAAAAGAAACTGCGCGCGGAGGAAAGTGAACAGCCGTTTTCCGCTTTATACCGCGAAATTGCAGTGATTAAATCCATATAACCAGCGGACTATTATCACTTCCTTTCGAAGCTCCTAATCAGAGGCGAGAAAACGCGAGAAAAAAAGATCCAAGCCTGGCGTAGATCGCGTGCAATCACACACACACATACTCACACAAATCTCGCTCTATTCACATTGATACAAGTTTTATAAAAAAAGCAGACTCTTTTTAAAAATGGGACACTTCCTCTTCCGTTCCGACAAATCTACAACCTGTAAAACTCCCATGAGACAAAAAGCCAATGGAAATTCAATGTATGTTCCTATACAGGGTACAAAGTATATACTCGTATAAGCCCGTTGCGCAAGCATCGAACTTTTCTCACTACCCCGTAAAAATAGAGCTTCCACCGTCTCCGATCAGAACGTCTTAATCGATGATTTTTCAGCTTCTAGACTCTCTACTAGCCGCGAGTGATACAAAATGAGAAAAGTCCTTTCGAATTTCACGCTCGAGTTGCGTCACGCGCGTCGGTACATTGCCACCGAGCAGCTCGCCCCCTTTTATATATATTTATATATACCGGGGGATCTGGTGCAGGTGCAGTAGATCACATGCACTTCTTTCTTTCTTTCTTTTTTTTTCGCGCGCGCACTCATGCGAGGCCGCATATATATATATATATATAATATACATACATACATACATACACACATGCGTGCAGTTGCGATGCTGTTGTGTTCCTCTTTTGGACTGTTTGTGGCGGTCGGTGAACAAAGACTAACTGCTTGCTCTACGTTTTTATACTTTCGGAGGTTGTTTTTTTTCTTTTTTTTCCTACATCGGATTATTCTCGAAATGGGTGAGATTGGAGTTTTTGTCGTGGGAGTCCCGTGTGACAATCGAAATGTTGCGGCAATTGTTTAAATATCTGACAGACTGGTAGCATTGACCACACATAATATTTTAGGTTTATAGCTGTTTCAACGGTCGTAAAGGCTTTTGAAAACAAAAGAAAATTGTCCCAATCTTCTTTAACGACTTTATAATTTGCTAGCTACCCAAACACATTTGATAAATCGATGATGAAAGACTTTGTGCAAGAAACAAACCCATTAGATGGTGTAAATAAGAGTGAGTATATAAGGTCATACCGTTCAAACATTTTCGTCACTACAACGTTTGCCGTCACATTTTTCTTATGCACTTTCACTATTTGTCACCCGAATGAAAAATCGCGCATTTAATATACTTTTTGTCTCGAATGTCATCAAAGTAAGCTTCCGCAAATGTGTCTCCTCCCAAGCTTACAACAAACAGCATCTCAAAATTAATAATGCGCGCCTGTAGGTCGTCTATTCTCCTCGTCCTCGCGCTTTGTGTCCGTTCGCCCAGAGAGGAAATTTCTCCGGCGGGTAAAAAAACATCCTCTCTCTGCTGCAATAACGCAAAATAATGATCCTTTTTCACCCGATCGCTCTCGGAGATTTTTAACGATCACGGCTCGCTTGCCGCGCGCTCTCGATGTTTCATTGACGATATAATCAAACCGATCGAACTGAGAACTTTTGTGTCTGCGCGCGCTCCATTTTCTATAGTCTGTGAATAAACGAAAAAAAAAAACAGCCAACGCCTGCAGAAGCCGCCTCGAAAGTGAAATTGTGTGTACACCTTCGCCGATCTTTTGTGCTTGGACAAATATTGTTTGCGAAATATAATGCGACCGAGTATATCGTCGTGACTATGCGAGCCAAAGTTTAATCGCGTTTGCGAGCGATAAAAATAATTTCAATTAACTAACCCGAGATGGAGGAATATCCTTGAGGAATAACGTTTATATTGCCAATAATTGGTTGAAGTTTATGAGGTATTTATTACCGATTAATTTGTTCTTAATTACTTTATACGAGATCATTGTGCAGTAATTACCGATATATCCGCTACGCTCGATGAATTTACTTTCACTACCGCTTACTCGAAGCCACCTTATATTTTATTTATGACTAAAAAGCACGGTCACATGTCCCAACTATTAAAGATTGTTTAAAAGCTGTAGAGTTAAGGATTTCTTCTTTATAGTCCATCATCTTGAGAAAGGACGTTCATAAAAACAGTAACAAAAGAAATTCTAGAGCGGAGTTTAAAGTTGCTCAACGCGTCGCGAATTTAACCGACAAAAAGAGATAAGATTTTTCCGAAGCCGTCAGCTCTTACAGATTTCCCTTCTTTCTCGTCTTTCTTTTAGTCGTCGCTTGACCGCAAGCACTTGAAATCGTATTATCGGAGATAATGAATTTCCAGCTGTATACTCGTCGTCTGATTCTTTATACGTTGTTTATTTAACACTTATAAGACTGTCGCAATTTTTAATTTAATCCCAATGTACAGTACAATTTAAAATTTGTGAAACAATTTAAAATTATTTATCTCGAAGTAAAATCACTTTAGCCTCTTAATGATTCTATATTAATCCTTCGATCGTAGCTGTTTAATGTTGGATAATATATACTTAAGCCCGAAAAAATCGTCTTGATTAATCGAGAGTAAACTAGTTGCTTAATAGAAAGCGCATTTTGCTCGATTAAAAAAGCAGTTTAACGACTTGTAATTTGTATATTTTGTATAATATTATCTGCTTTTAATACATTAGATCATTAAATACAAGGCACGGATATGGTTTTAGTTTTAGTTTTATTTAAAATATATAAAATATGACTTGTAAGAGTATTAAACCAATTTTATCTCTAGTAAATACATTGCTAGTAAAGTAAAGGCTATTAAATCAATTATATCTGATTACTTCTGAAGCAAATAATTAAAAATTTTTTTTGAAATATTGACAATCTCATTGCATATCTACCAATACAGTTTTATGATTTAAAAAAAAACTAGAATTCGCTGAACTCGTAGGCCGCAGTTAACCAAGCCATAGCTCCCCAAAAAAAGTAAAAACCGCGCGCAACCAAGAAGTCGCCTCAAAGAGCCTTGAATACATTTTCCGAAATTCGTCATCAACAAGTGCATCATCTCTTACACATACACACAGAAAGAGCGAGAGAGACGCATCCCTAAACAGCCGAGCGACACGCGTTCCCTTTAAAATAATCCCGCACGCGCGGCAGGCAAGCGTTTCGTCATTCGATCCCGGCAGTTTCGTCGATCGCGTCATAAAAGATGCTTTCGGGAGGCCGCGGCGGCGCAACGGCGCTCCACATATCGGCTAAATATACGCAGAGAGAAGACGACGTTCTTCTCCGCAAGCACAGCAACAGCCGCGGCAACATACAAAAGAGATTGCGAAAAGAGTCACAGGAGGGAATAGAGTTGCACGTGTTCCTCCGTGTGGCCGATCCATGTATTTAAATGATATCTCGGTTTTAGACTTTTTCGCGCGGCTTGCGGTAAGTACTTTCATCCGTACCGATTTTATACGCCTGCAGCGCTCGAACGCGACTCTGGCGTTTCTTTTGGGGCCGCCGCGGACTCTGCTGCTTAGGCGTATCGAGAAAAAGTCTGCTTTTGAATGGTACGAGCTGTTTACTGCTCTCCAACCTTCTCTTGAAAGCCACGAAAAATAATGACATTTTTAATTACAAATTGCAGAAGTACAATGTATGTTTTCTACATTTAGCATGAATTTTTATATGTTACAAAGGTCGATAATTAAGAAAGATAATTAACTTTGAGTAAGCGCTTGGTGAGATAAAAGAATCAAAAAGCCAAAATTATTAAAACCGTCAATTTATTAGCATAGCAAGCCACGTATAGTATAACGCATTTAATTATTCGAAAGAGAGCCGTACAGAAGTCAAAACAATGGAGGAACCGCGGCAAACGCATTTTTCCGAGCACAAAAGAGACATAAATTAAATGAAAGTAAATTTAGCCAAGAAGCCAAGTATACTAGAGCAATTCGCCAAGCCTCGGTAGGCGGCACAGCCGCTGCTGATGCACTCTTTCATCTTTATTTTCCTATGCGCGTAGCTGCACGCTTTAAGTAGTTTCTCTCTATGCCCTGTGCACTATTTTCCGGTAGAAATGGCTTCTCCTTTGTGTACATACCCCGCGCGTGCATCGCATGTCTCGTTTCACCTGTCACATATCTCTTACGAACCTTTTCGTTTTCATTCCGGCTTTGCGCGGAAAAATGAATCGAGAATGAAGCGATATATATATATATATATATATATATATATAGCTATGACAGCTGCAAGAGCAATGTATATAACGCGTCTATTTAATGAAAAGAAAACGCAAGGGTGTCGCATCGAGTCGTACTTCGGTTAATAATCTGTATTTGCTTTGAATATAAACATTTTCTATAGAGTTGTTTAAGAACGATAAATCGCAATCCACTACACAAAGTGTATTTGTATTTTAATAACTGTCATGTTGTTAAGAATCTTTCAGCTACTTTCCAAGCTGTAACAGCAAGTGTGTATAACTCAAGTAAAAGTGCGCGGCAAAGTAATTATTATTGGGACCATATTAATGTGCCGCTGCATTTAGATTCTCGAACATCTGGTCTCTCGAATCTTCATTGGGCCGCGTTGCCCGAACCCCAATACATAAGTCTATGAATAGAAACAAACATGCACGAATTGTTTATAGCCCTAATGCCAAGAAATTGCCTAACGTGCGAGTTCAGAATTGCAGTACGAAAGTTGAGACGTTAGTACATCTTGAATGTTAAAACGGTTATAGTTTTATCCAAATAAAAAAATTATAATCAAAACATGTGTCCGTAATTTTACAAAACACAATTTTATCAGAATTCCGCAGCAGTCGAGCATCGATATACTCGCACATTCGACAACTCGTACACCCACCCACACTTATCCTACATACGCGTATTTTATTCAATAAATTGCATTTCGCGGCAAGAACTGCAGAGAAAGAGAGAGAAAGAGAGAATGGCATAGAGTCCGCGGAACGGAGCCGACGCGCAGGTCGAAGGACAAATCCGTGGCTCTTAGACTCGCCGAGAGATCCGTAGCTTGGCGCGGCGCGCTCGACTCTTACTTTTTCCGCGTCCTCGGCTCGTCTCTCGCACTCTCTCGCAACGGCACGCGCGCACAGGGTCATACGCTTTTTCATGCGTCTGTCTGTCTATATATATATATGCACGATGAGTTGCGCGCGCGCAACTCTTTTGTATGTATCCACACCGCGTGGGAAAACTCGAATTTGTATCAAAGTGCAGGGCAAAATTTTAATGGCTTCTTTTCACGATTGAATTGGCTGCAGGCGTAAATGAAACTTGCGACTTTGGCGAGCGAATGACGCGAAAATTTCACTTTTAAGTAAGAGTTGAAGTTGCGTGGTGCTTAAACTTACGTGACTTTCAGATGATAAGTAGAGTAATAATTTTGAAAACTCACCTGAAACAAAAAGAAAGAGAATCTTCAATTAGACAAGTTATAGATCGCATAAAAATAGATGTGAACTTAAAGATTAAAACTTTTACACACTTTCTTCCTTGCATTCAGCATTCAAACTTAACTTCGCGGATAAAAAGTTATGAAACTTTATTATACTTCGACAATAGGTACAGTTCTTTCTGACTATTTTACATTCTGTTCTATTCATTCGATTCAAATCATACTCGATTCAAATGAAATACAAACTCTGTCCAGATATACCGATTGTGTACTCGCCATCAAAGTTCATAGCCCAGCGTCGCCATAACTTTTCATAGCTCGTATACTTTCACATTTACGCCGTGATAACAACAACAACAAAAAAAAAAGACCCTCGCCACCTGGTGCTTAACGATCGTCAATGAACCTACAAACCACCGACAAAAACCAAACAGTATCCCACTAGACACAGTCTATAGCAGCTCATTAGTCCCCTTTTCTCGAATATCCCATCTGGAAAACAATGCACCAGCGCGACGCAACGGCAAAAAGACCTGCGTGCACCTACGTTATATTATACACACACGCACACACACACACGCATTTAAATGTGTGTGTCTGTATGCACGTGAGCATGAGCTTGTTAAAAGTCGAATGATTATTTGAGTGGGCGCGACGGCCTTGGCTAGTGCAAGCGAGAGAGTGAGAGAGAGAGAGAACCTGTGACCGGCTCGCTATGCGCTTTTCTTTTTTAATCGCCACTTCTCTCGCTCACCCGCGCATTCACTCTTTGCATGCGCCGTTGCGATTTCATTTCGCGAAATGTTCATTGTGAGCCGGCGTCCGTTTGTTCGAATACTCTTTTGATGGATCATTGACTGCGTTGATATGCGGGATCGCGGATGAGGAATTTTGCATTTTTGACAAAAAAAGTTATACGAGCCGCTGAAAATTCTAAGATGCGTAAACTATTCCTGTTCGTACGAAAAAAAAAAACAGCGCCGCAAAACGCATATGCGAACTAACAGTACGGTAATGTCGCATATCTTAAGCGGTCGTTGAGAAAAAATATGAAGATAAATCGAAAAAGGAAGAGGCTCATTTGAATTCAAAAAAGAATATGGACTTGATGATCATCAAAATTCATGCAAATCAGCCAATAACAATAAGAATAACGTCGCTTTATTTATCTTCCTTTCCACTACGTCTGACACTCGCAATAAATATATGCACCATTCATGTCATGAGCATGACGCTGCCCATTATGCATGTAACCAAGCTTTTTATTAAAACTGACAATATTTAAAAAAAAAAACATCTGTACATAGTCATACTCTTCTTTTTCTACCTTATTATTTGCCACAATGCTTTAATGTTTTCTGTCACACTCTACAATACTGTGTACTTTTTCAATGCACATTAAAAAAAAAAACAGTGCGGAGATGTGATACGTCCCTTCATCGCAGATCCACAGAGTATTGCTATTGAACTTTAACGATCGGTCTCCAAATAATAAAACAAAATATTGTTTTATAATTTTTACTTTTTTATAACTTCTACGATAAATTCCACTTTACAAAAATATAGAAAAACAAAAAAACAGCAAGTTTGGGTCTCTCCCGCGAAACGCATCTACCGCTGCGCGCTCAACTTTTCTTTGTTCGGCCACTCGAGTTGCACGCACGGGGAGATCTCGCAAAGTGTGCGCTGTACACGTTTGGCTCGGAGCTATGGAGGTGGAATATAACAACACTTCGGTCTCGCATCGACGACGATCATCGATGTGTGAGAAAGTCGTGACGCTGATACCGATATATGTATATATATATGTGTATATATATATATACGTGTGGCTAACGATACGAACGCTCTCTTTGTCTTTTATTTTCCACGTTCACGGCGCGCTCGATCTTGTTCTCCTGCAATGCATGTGGTATGTCGAGGTTCGATTAAGCGACTCGAGATTTAGGATGCTGAGCTGCAATGACAAAGAGTGACTTTGGCTGCGGCTTTTCTGTAGTGTGTCGACTCGTTTCTGGTTGGTGCTTACGTGCACGTCATATTGAAAATCTCAACTGAATCTTAAGAACATTCGTGAATTTAAATCAATATCACTTTCGCTTTCTTATCCTCTTTTGTTCATTTTAATCTCTTAGTTATAAGATAATACTTTGAATTATTGTAGTGAATCATCGTTGCCCGTGCTAAATTCGAAGTTATTGCGATGTAGCTTATAATTTTCAGCATAATAAATTTGATCAGTCTCAATCGCAAGTGGTTCCGCAAGGATAGCGAACAAAATGTACATTTCGCTCTATAAACTTCGGCATATGAAAACACACAAATCCCAATAAAATTAAAATGCCAATCAGCTTATTTACTGACATTACGTATTTAACCAGCGATGACTCGTTATAAAGTAACAGGTTGCTCGTTAAATTACTTTTAATTAACTATATATACACGCGAGTTCCCGTACATTTGGCAGTCACGAAAATGAACCGAAAATCAATATCCATATATCCGAAAGCGCATTTGAATTTTATAAATTCCATTTCCAGACCTCTCTTTCTCCATCATACAATGTATCTTCATCTCCGTCTTGCTCGCGGCCACGGCCAGCGATAAACTAAACGCCGCGCGATCGCGTTCGCCTCTCCCTTTCGAATTCGTAACGCCGCTTAACTGCGCATTTGTTTGAAATTCTCCGCTTTTAATATCCATCTGGACTCGCGAAGCTGACACAACATTTGCGCAGCTAAGCTTGTACAACCGCGGATTTTCAACCGACTGAAACGCAAAACAGATGATTTTTTTTTTACATCGCTACGAATTTAAATTCCCGCGACGCGTGCGGCTACTTAATTTTAATTGCATTTGTTTGACTAGTCTTTTATGCGATTCTAGATCGACTGAATTTTATAAAGTTTTGTAAAAAAAAGTATTTTTATTTGCAAACTGGTTTCATTACTATTATGTAGAGAGATGGAAACACTGTTTTTATGCATTATTTATTATTTAATTAAGTGCATGCGCAGCAAATAAATTGATTCGCTAATGATGCAAACTTCGATCGCAGGATTTCGAAATATGAAACGAAACGAAAATTGATACATAACTTTTGGACAAGCGATAAGAGCAATTCGAAATCATTACATTTTGAATCATTATCGGATATTTTACAAGCTCAACGAAACGTATTAATAAAGCGAAATATTTATGGGAAGTGAAATTCCCATTTAACATTCGGATCGTAAAATCGATCGTGAGTGAAATCTTAATCTCTCCTGAAACAATGCAATAAAACCTCATTTTTCCATGCTCCGCAATATATATACGATTCTTGAGGTTGCATTCTCAATTTTATTGAATCATTTTTTGCTACACGTCTGGACTACGTTGTACTATAATCGATCATTGTTTTACCGATTTAAAAAAAAATCTTACATTAAACCGTTTTTCAAACGGCAACATTTCAATTCAAATATACCAGGTTTCTTTATCACTGCAGTTCCTTTTTTAAAAAAATGCACGATTACGTAATTGTTGGAGCCTGAAAGCTTATGTATATTTGTTATAAAAATTGTATATATATTCACCGCCCGGCATGCGGACATTATATAAACAAATGTAATTGCGGAAAATCTATTATGAAATAAGTATCCGGTAAAGTCGAGCAGCGTGACGTCGTCCACATATACAACACTGCATAACCGTTAGGCCTTTTTTGATTTTGTTAATATTGGAACTAATAAAGTTTACGAGCAAAATAAATATATCAAATTGACGGCGAAATTATATCGTATTTCTAAACAAACAAAATAGCGCAGTATAAAATTATTATACCCTCGTGTGCAATGATAGCTTTGAATGGCCAGTTCAAGGCCAACTTTACAGCGCAACACTTTTTTACTGCTCTCAACGCTACGTTTTCCGTACTTTCATATTGATAAAGTGAAAATAAGTTTAGTGAAACTGCCGATTGCAGGAATAAGTAAATAAACAATTTATTTACGTCTCAAATGTAAACATCAAGCAGAATTTTTCGCGTGCTATTTTTAGAATATATGAAATATTAAAAAATATGAGATAACCATTTAAACGAAAATAAACTATTACAAAATGGCATCTAACTAAATTCGTTTAATCAAATCAACGAATTAACCAAATCTTTGAAAAGATCCTCGAAATCCGTAAATTAATTTGCAGTATATCGATTCGAAAATCCCCAACTCTGGTGTCATCTATTACCACGACGGAATTAATTTTTCCATCCAAACACGTCTATCCACGCACGCTCATTCATTTCCCCGTTATCCCCTATCTATCACAGGCACGCACGATTGGCGTCGCAATAGATACATTCACAATATCGCTCTCGCATGTGTCTTGCGCCGTTTCCCCTACTTATACTCTCACACACATGAGAAAAAAGACTGGCTTTGTAGAGACACACGTGCGTACAGACGCTTCTCTCTCTCTCTCTCTCTCTATCTCTCTTTCTCTCGGATCACGACGACGAGTTTTCATTATCTCTTTTTTCCTCGCTCGCCACTGTGTCTTTTTGTGCGCAGTTCTATACACGTTTTCTAGGGCGTGTGTTTGTATGCGTGTATACCGAAGAGGCAATGGGGGCTTTGGAAATCCTATGCGACTCTTATCGATTGTGTGCTCGAAAGTGCGTCGCGTGAAAATTGGGTGAGAGACTTGTTGGACGATGCGGATGTTTGAAGCCGACTGATTTTCTATGGATGGTGAATCGAAATTTACGTTTGTTGTGTGCTTCGTTATACAGTTAGACGCAGCATTTCTTTATTGAATTTAGGCTGCGCGTTTCTACTAATGTTTGAAAGATTCTAAATTGTATTTCATGCGCTCTATTCGTTTTGAGAACGTCGAATATCACTGTATATTAAATAGCGATTACGGTGCTCTATCACTGTAATTTCGATATATCCATTACTGTACAGCAATGAGTACAATGTTAGAACCATTACAAACGATCATCTGTGTAATTCCAGGGAAAAAGAAAAAGAAAGAAGGAAACAACCAGAATGATGAGAAATTTATCGAACGGAGCCATATAATGATCTCCCGCGGCAAATGAATTTTTCTCGCAATAAGCGAAGCGCAAAGGAGAAGAAAGAAGAAAGTCCCAGAAGACAAATTGACTTTAATTTCCCGAGCTCGCGGCTCTCTGCGCGACGCGGACGCCGCGTTGGAAACTCTCTCGCCGCCGCCGCCGCATTTTCACGCGAGCGAGCCCCAAGTGGACTAGTATTATATTCGACAAAAGTCGTTGCGCACACGTATATATCGCGTGTTCGAGCCGCGCGACCGCAAAGAAACAAGTTAACCTGTAAAGTATACAAGGCGACGCCGCGACGTCGTGCAGGTATATATACAACGTCCTATATATATATATATATATATATATAAAGTGCGAATGGCCGATCGATTTTCGCGGTCTGTGTTAAGGCGCTCGTACGTCGTGATTTATGCCGCGTACACGCGTGATAAACAATGATGCTTGGGTATATATACGGACACGAAAAAAACTGCTGCTGCTGCTGCTGCCTCGCGTGTAGTCACGGTTAGGCGATTTTCGGATTCGAATGTCTCGCACGCATATGTTTATGTGTGTGGATGCGAGCGGTGAATTAATGCAGTGCGAGTGCGTTTTTGTTTAAGTCGGAATCGTTCATTCCGACTGAATTAGCGGAAGAATAATGTTTGAAATAAATTTTCTTCAAAAGAAAATATTATTTGATTAGAAAATTTCCTACAGTAACCACGTAACGATAAAGATAACATTTATTTATTTGCCTAATGCAGATTACAGAAGTTTTTTTGAGCTGTATATATATAAGTTACTCAATATATGAAGATAGCCATATACGATCTGTTATCAATGTCGAACTTTGATAAAGTTGCATAATACATCACAGAGTAAAAGTCGAAGATTTCTCACGTTGAAAGCTTAGAAAAATCCGAAACACCCATAAATTTCAAATTTTCCACGAAATAACTTTCTTATTTTTAATTTTTAATCCAACTCCACTTAATCACCAATGCAATGAGTGCTTAGGTACTGTTACCAAAGTAATCATTAATTGGCACGCTACGTTTCGATTTATGTGAAAGAAAAATTAGATAATAGCACTGGGCTGTGTGCATAATTATATACGTTAGGGATCTTTGGAACAAAGTTTGATTGATCGGCAAAACCTAGTTGGCTTCGTTCGCGTTGAACAAGTCTGTAGATTTTATGAAACTTTAATGGATATTCATTAATCGTTACGACATTCATAATTGTTCCAATACTACAAAATACATTGAGAATCGCGCCACGTGATAAATGGTAAGAGGAATTTATTGTTGGAAAGACTAAAACTTTTGTATAACTTCTATCATTCCAATTAATCATTATTTTATTGTGTTGGTATTTTTGTAATTATAAATTAACTTGCGCGAATAATTTTATTTAATTAAATTCAATGTTCGGAGTTTCTGATGACTGTGCAATAATACTTTTGAATATATTTATTTTTAGAGATTATTAATTTAATTTAAATGAGTTCAGAAATCATACTCGCTGTCTTGTGCTAAATTATGCTAAGACTGTGAAATTATTATGTAAGGTCAACAGACTGCAATTATGAAAAAATACTACTTTTTATGAAATCGATAAAGTATAGAAAACGAGATCTTAGATTTGCTTAATTTTGCACGAATATTGTATAATTTTGCAATAACAGACGTAATAATTAGATGTGAAGTAAGAAAGATTCAATGTTAGCAGCTATCCATATAGCTAATAACTACTTTACATAATTCACGTTCGACCTATATTTTAAATTGACATAATATCTTAGTTACAGAATTTATATTCCAATAATTTCCAATGTTCAATGAGAGCAAAATCAATTGGTATTAAAAAACTTGACATACAAAAGAGATCAGCGTGAAAAAATTGATTGTAAATTTTTACGAAGTATTTGGTCCCGTATAACCATTTTAAAATAATTTTTACGAATGTTTGAACGACTCGGAAGGTCACTAGAAAACGTTAAGATACTATATTTATATAATATATTGTTCACTATACTTAAATGGTCTTAAAATCTCAATAGATAAATCAATAACTAACTTTAACTTTCATTTTCAAGAATTGATGCTTACAAATTAAAAAAAAAACATCAATTTTTAATTGCATCGAATGGAAAATTATCATGAAACTGTATTAATAATAAAAATACAAGTTAACAAACCTTTTTGATACAAAACTTTCACAAATTTTTTCAAATTTTTAAATTTACATTTAAAAGCTTGCAGTCCATATTATATTGTGACCTAAATTTGTTAGTACACATACCAATTAAGAATATAAAATTCGTGTGACACTAAAAGTTCTGAACATTTTAATCATCGGTTTTCTCTCGAGCATAACTGATCATAAAATAACCAATCCAAGGAATACTAAATTACAAAACTTAATTATTCAACGACTCCTGCGTTCAAACATTAAATGAAACATGCTCTTTTCAAGATTATTACGCAGCAGCCACACTAGGTTAAATCACGTCGACTAATTCAACATTTCATTGTAATCTATCCCAAAATCAAAAAAAAAAAAAAGAAATCCAAAAACACATAATTTCCAAACGACGTAACGAACCCCCGCACCGCAGAAAGTAAAAGCGCGTCGAACCAAAAGTCCAGGCATGTATATAAGACGTCGAAAAAAAAAGAACCTCCAACGCGTATACATAAGTCGACTACCTATAGTATGACAAGAAGAAAGAACCTCTAGCGTGCGTAACGCTATTTCCACCTGTGCGTGAGGCTCGGGTATAAGAAAAAAAAAGAGAAGGTACAGGGGCGGGAGGGGGGCGTACGAAGGTATGCTCCGGGACGATTCTTTCGAAAGTCTCGTAAAATCAGACGACGTACGATAGGATGGAAAGAGGAAGAAAAAAAAAGAAGCACATGCGAGACGACGACGATGACGCGCCCCGGGTTTAACGAACCCAAACAACAGAGACGGCACGGGGGGTGAAGCTTGTAAACATACACGAAATCGCTTGTATGGCTCTTTTGTGCTTCTTTTTTTTTTATGATTGATGCGTTCTTCTGCCGTGCCCGTCGGCGGTGCGACTGAATTTGTTGCGACGCTTTGACATTTATTTGTGTCGGCTACTTTGGCTAATGGATCTGAGGCTTGCATTATTCAAGGTTATATGGTATTATCGATGCAATTCAATAAACTTAAATGTCTAGTACTGTGAAATATGATAATTGAATATCGCTTATCTAAAGAAAGATTCCAAACAAATACATTCAAGAAATTATTTATCAAGTCGTTGATTGACTTGAGTGCAATCGATCAATCGCTAAAAACAAAAGGAACCAAATAATGAGTTTAAAATAGTTCTCGGTAGATAAAGTCGTTATCCCTATGCTCTGTAATTTAAAGAACTTTGTTTTTTGTCGTTGTATAACCATTGTGCAACTATTTCATTGAGAATTGCTGCAACGAGATCCGACAAATTGCCCGGCTTTATTTGGTTATTCAATCACTTTTCGGTTGTGATAACCCAAGCACATGGTGTTTGATAATAATTGATTTACGAAATCGATTTCTTTCAATCACGCACTCACAAGCCTTTATATCAGATCGACTTTCTCATTTCCTCAATTGTATACTTACAAAAATCACTCAATTAGTCATGCATACTAAATCTTTCAATTGCAAACCGTACATAACTGTATAAGAAATATACAATGTAAAATAATAAATAAATATTTTATATTTCAAAGTAACCCGAGTTTAGAAAAATGTTCTAAGCTGCACACTGCACGTACCGGCCATTCAGTCGACAAACCGGAAAGACGGATTAAAAAAAAAGAGGCGCACTGCTCGAACGACAATACGCTCTAGCGGTGCTAAGTGCATTATGTAATGAGAGAAAAAAAAAAGAATCAACCGGTTTGTGCTAGCGGCAAGGCAAATATTCGCTTTATATTCTTTGGAAACGCTCAATTTTTCCTCGCGTCGTCGAGGTGGCAAATTTTGCAACAAACAAACAAAGCGCTTTAATCTACCGAACACACAATAAAAAAATAGAAGTCGATCGGCTCGCTTCGATGGCAGTAGTAGAAACAAAAAAATATAAGGGAGGGTGCAAATTTTGCACCAGAGATCCGCATCGCAAAAGCTAAACTTTCGTTTGGCATCGCTTGAAGTGCAATGAGAAACGCAGTATAATACTCGCCTCGCTTTGTTCATTATCGTATGGTTGCGTAATAACCGGAGTAACCTCAAAGCGCCGCGCCAAGATCACCTAACTTTAAACTTCCGAGAGGCGAGACTTTTCGTCTCGTCGCTCTACCGGTGATCGAGTATTGCAAATAAAAGAGAAGGAATCGTTTCTTTCTAACTGTAATTACTCATTGGGAAATTTGTAAGTTTTTTTCCATTATAGAAAATATATTTTACCCGTTATATCTATGTCAAAAGTAGCTCATGTCAAAGATAATACTGTTTAAATGTTTAAAACACATAATAATTGAATATGACAGAACTTTTAATTAACTTAATTTTTTCTTACTGTTTTCTGTATATGTTTTTATTATTAACTTTAGCTAAAATAAAACACGATCCCCGGGTAAACAAGCTCCTCTTTCCATATAGATTTTTTCGTGATGTTTGAAATTTCATCGCTTGAAAAACTTTAGTACCTCTCCGCGCATTAGACTCTCATGCGCAAACAAAAATAAAAAGAGATACCGCAACGCGAACTTTTAATTATCGTTCTTTCTTCAAAAAAACATGATTTGCGTAAACAATCATTTCCAGCGTTCAAGAGCAAGAAAAGGTTCATTGAGGCAAAAGGATTATAAGCATCAAATCGAAAATATAGGCCCTTCGATTCTCACGCTCATTCACCAACCCAGAAAAAAAAGGAGTGAAAAAAGGAAGGTAGAGAAGGTCGAGGCACGAAAAAGCCGTCTAAACCTCGTTAAAAAACCGACTCGTCGCAACACACACTCATACACGTCGGACAGCAGCAGCAGCGGCGCTCAGTCCGAAATTAAACTCTTCCACGTTATCGTTGCACCGGGCTTGTATACATATATACATATATATATATTCGTTCTCGCGACTCTCTCGCGGCTCTCGGGGTAAAATGGAGCAGCCGAGAGAGCTACTACTGCTACACACACACATACACACATACGCACACACAGATACCAGGGACGAAAGAGAGAGAGAGAGAGTAGAATCGGGTCAGGGCCTCGGGGCATATCGCGCGGGCGCGAGAACGAGAGGCAAAGCAGCGCGCCGAGCAACTATATATGCGCTGTACACAGCCAAAAGCCCTATTTCCATCATCTCTCGCTTGCGCGCCCAGTCGGTCTATCCTTTATGGCTGGCGATGGGGATTTTTCTAGGTAGAGGTTAGGACCCGGCCGGGGAGATGATGTGTGTTTATGTGGGTTAAGGTGGAGCTCCGACGATTCTGGACTAGCGCACTAAACTCGCTCTGATTTACTCTTTCCCTTATTGTGCAGCGTCTCGTTGGCTAAGTAGTAGAATTTATGCGATAGTCTGTCGCTCTTAAATGCACTACTTACTCGGAGCATGAAATCAAATTAATGTGGGAATCATTTCAGTTTCAAAGCGTTCACCTTTGCACAATTCGAATGTTTTATAAAAATCTAATCTCGCGTGTTTGTATTTGAGTTTAGAATTTTTTTCTAGCACATGGAAATACTCGCCACGGCACCTCGACGAAAATCGATTAGCACACTGACATTCAAACGCCAGATCTAAAAATGAAAGAAAATGTTAGCACGAGATCCTCGCATTGAATATCAATTTGTTTGATTGCGTATGATAATTTATTCCAAGTGGTCACACATTTACACATTCGAAATAGCATTACAAAGTCTAGCTTTTTCGTTACCCTGATCAAAGGGGTAATATAAAAGCGAAATTTTGTAAATTATATAAGGTTGGACAATATACAGTGAAGCCATTTGTTTTTTTTTTTTTTTTTTTGTTTTAAACAGGAGGCAGAGAAATGCAAGTGCTTTATGACACATTTCCAAGGAATTCAAATGCAGTGAATTCTTATGCAATTTTGGTTTCCACACACGTATAAGCTGGCAATATTTTCACCGCCATTGTGAATTATGAAAATTTTGATGAATTCGATTACGAATGTACAGTCGGTAATGCAAAAACTTTTACCTGCTTCCATATATTTTTGTATTTAAAGGAATTTCATTTTGTACAATCCTGTTTCAGGTTCAAAATTATGTTTTTCCATTCATTCTTAAATGTCACCTTGGCAATATCTAATTGTCTTTACGGCTAGTAAATATTGCTTTAGCAATGTATGTAAATCATGAAAAATCCATAGTTTCATATTCAAATAAAAAAACATTGAAAGTCACTGTAATATTTGCTTATTAATGCTCGAAGTATTACGAAACGTGTCATCTGCAAATATGTCGTAAGCATACATGCAATAAAATGTCTATGCGGTAAACGTATTATCTTCATTCACAAGTTTTTCTAAAAATTTTTTATCTTAATTCATATGTTTATCTGCTGTCATTTGTATGTCTGATGGCCAAATTAAGAAGCTATGCTTTGGCGATAAGACACAAATGAGTGAAACTATAACGCTCAGATCGCTTAATCTACTTATTCGCATGTTCGTAAACAAACATTCTGCTATAAAGGTTGTTTTTCCAGGTATATATTATCGCTTTGAAAAATTCTCGATCTCTCAACTTTATAAACAATAACAATAACAAGAAATAAATTTTTATGCATTTAGAAAAGCTGCGTGCTGCATTTCTCATACTGACAATGAACTCTTAGGCAAGTTAATTTATGTGGAAGGCTCACAATAGCATTTTTTATAGTGTTTTTATCGCCTGAATATGCAAATGCCAACTCTGAATTCCAAACGTTAAAAAAAATACTTTTGCTCATTAAAAAATACCTTACTCAAGAAGTTTAAATTTTACGTAAGCCGATGCTATATTTACGTAAACTGCAAATACTTTAAAGTGAGATATTTATAGTGGACAGATGTTTAATTCAAACGAGTGATTGACAAGCGAATATATAAATAAAAATACTTTTGCGGTTAAACATTAATTGTATTTTCATAGAAAACTTTCTACTGTCTTGCTTAAGAACTATTTTTCGTTTTAAAGTCACGCAAACATGTAAATAAAACCAAATTGCTTTACGTAAATTGTAGGCCAATGGAAAATAAAAACATTTGATCCCGTTTCAATACAAAGAATGATTACAACAGCTTCACCGCACGTTTCTCTTTAGCATTATGTTCAAATTTCTACAGCTTTGAGGTTAACGTTCCGCCGTTATAATCTGCTCGATACCTCCGCACGCGCATGCATGCATGCAAGAAACGTGCCACGATAAGCCTCCACCTCTTTAAATACTTATTCCAAAACAAATCGTTAACTTTCAAGTGTTCCAAAACAATTAATCACATACGTATATACAAAATGTATGACACGTAAAATTTTTATTCAATGAAGTTTGTATGCAGCTCGACATCGAGCTACACGTGACACGACTGAATGCAATCGCACACACCGAGTCGTAATTCCTGTGTGTGTGGACAAACATCATTAGCTTATCGTCTAATGCGAGGGTCACTTTTTCCAAGGGGTATCTTGAACTTGATTCAACGATCTATTGGCATACCTAGCGATACAAACTGTACGATTCATTAAAACTGATGCGAGCGCAATTTGTCATTGTGGAGATAGGAACTTATCGTTTATATGACTAAGTGCAGCGGCGATAGCGGCAGTTGCTCCGGGATTATTGCATTTTTGGCAAGCTGCTCAGATAAAGCAAACGCCCGAAACTTAAAACAATGGTTGCGATAACTTAAAAGGCAAGTATCTTTATCTACAGCTATAATTGATGCAATCCATTATTATACCCGTGCAATTTGAAATGTACTCATATATAGTTATAAGAGAAGAGAAATTGGAGATTGGTATTGTTTAAGATTCTGATCAGGATATGCGCATAATTAAAAGTTTTTAATGAGTACAACTGAATTCTTAATGAGGAAATAAATGTATTTCATTGCTGCAAGAAAACATTCATCCTTACGATATCTGATTTGCGAAACTCACAAGAGCATAAAAAAGGTATTAAAACAAAGGCAAATCGTATGTTTTAGTTAAATGTAACAGCGGCATTAGAGGGCGTAGAACGATTTTGACAACTAGCAGTTATCAGCCGTGCATTTTCATTAGAAGAACATTTGCAATGCTCGCATTGTATAAATTATTCACGTTTGCATTTAGCCGTTGCGTCACAACACCGCTAACAACTAGAAAGTGCAGCAGCAGCAGCAGCCAAAATAAAAATCTATTCTTGCTCCTCTATAGCCAAGCTTTCATATAAACATTACTTAACACCAGAAAAGAAACGTTTCAACTACTCGCACAGATGTCACGAAAAAAAAGGTGCTCACAACCACTCCCTCGACATTGTCAACATATCCCATCTCTCACAAAAGTGCCAACTGTCTGAAAACACGATTCCTAGTACAACAAAGAAAAAGGCAAGTCAATAGCCCTAGCCAGACTAAGAGTATGCGTATGATAAAGCACTGGCCGTAATCCCCTGGTACACCCAAAAACTTGGCAAACAGAAACAAAAACACCGCGAGTACCGCGATCGAGCCGAAACATCGAGCGTCAGCCGCCAAGACGCAAAAAGGTGTCAACAACACCGCAGGAGCGCGCAAATCCATAACAGACGGTGGCGCACCGAAAAATTCGGCTCAAAACCAGTTTACCCGTGCCAGTCGATTCTCTCCCTCCGCTCACCCACAACAAACTCTCCTACACTCGCACACACTTGCACTGACACATTACGCGTGTGTGTATAAATATATATATATATATACATACACATATATACATATATATATAGAAATGTGTGTATACAAAGTGGTACTCACTGCTGGCTGTTGCGCAGCGCGTTTCCGCGTTGAAATATCTATCCCCTTCTCGCTTCTTAACGATCCGCTCGCTCGGAGCTGTCAGTGTGAGAGAGACACGTCGATTACTTCCAATCGACGGAAGAAAAGCAGGGAGCTGGGAGAGAGCGAACAAAATAAAAACACCACTAGACGCAGGGGAAGAGAAGAACTGCAGCACACCAACAGCGGGCTCTCTTCCTCACTCTCTCTCTCTCTTTCACTCCGAGGTCTTTGTATATATTGGGGTTGGAGAGCGCGAGACGCGACGACGACGACGGCGAAAACAGACGGAAAAACTCGCCATCCACGGCGTACGAGTAGCGACGTTGCGCGGGCGAAACTCGCGTTTCGATCCGCGAGAGCTTCTTTCTCACCGCGCGCTCTCTGTGTATATATTGTGCAGCACACTGCCTCTCTCTTGCTCTCTCTCGTTCACTCTGGCAGGCTTGTGTACATACAGGAGGCTTTACACGCGACACACGAGTACTACTGCAGACGCGGTTTTCCACGTCGGTCTGCTTCTCTCTCTCTCTCGTATAGTGGCGGAAAATCGCGGGAGGAAGGTAAGAGAGAAGAGGTGAGAGAAAAGAAAGAGAGAGAGAGGTAAATTTAAAAGAGACGGACGGACGCGAGCGCTCCGCTCGGCGTCCAGCACTGAACTGACGCTGCCACGGCACTGCTCCGTTCTCCTTTGTTTGCTAGTAAACACGAAACAGCTGAGCGCCAGCAGCAGCAGCAGCAGCAGCGAGAGACAGAACTCGACACTATGGCCGCACTGTCTATGCGAGGCGCTGCTGCTGCTGCATTGACTATATGTTGGAGACGCTGCTAGTGCTGCTGCTGCTGGTGCAGTTCGCAGAGGGGGAGAAGAGAAAGAGAGAGAGAGAGAGAGAGAGAGAGAGAGAGAGAATGACGTTGCAGACAGAGATCTGTGTGTGCTAATCGTGGTGGTGTTGGAGCTGCCGATCGACCGAGACTCGAGAGGAATCAAGAAAGAGTAGGAAGAGAGATGCGGCGATATGTTGAGGTGGTTTTACACCGAATTCATGAGGCGCTGCTTTGAGATAGTACATACTACTGCTGCTACTACTGCTGCTCCTGCTGCTGCTGCTGCGGCTACTGCATCGATTCGAGTCGAATGTTCAGTGTGTGGATTGGAGACGAGGATTAGTGGGGATTATATAAACTGTTCGGTTAGATTGGAAAATTGACTTTTCACGATGGAAAATGAAAATCTTGTTTTTGGAATTAAAAGATAGGGAATTGTAATTATTTGGGAGAAAACTTGATAGTGATTGTTATGAAATTGAAATTGTGTGGTAATGAAGTAATATCCGTTACTATACGTAGAACAGAATGAAATAATTGTTAAGTAGTAACAGTTAATTGTCAGTAGTTAAAGACGTATTTCGAACAATCGCTTCTGGCTAGTTTAAACTTTTTTTAAATTTACGAATCATTTTATTTTTAAGAAATGCCAATGTGTGAGAACAATTAAAGAAAACTGGCAAAAGCAACTTTAGGTCTTATCCATGTAATCTATCTTTACCTCGTGTCGTCTACCAGAGGCATAATAAAAAAACTTTGATCACAATGATGGAAATGCAGCTTTACCAATTGAAATGATAAATGAATGCGCGCTCGTTCTTTATCTCATTTTATTGCTTGATCTTTGTCTGATGCTCTTGACGTATTTTTCCCTCTTTAATTTTCTGTCTTCCTCGTTCTGTCTCTCTTTCTCTCTATTTCTCTCATTCCGCCTCTTTTTCGTGGGATTCGTTTTTCTTGACGCAAACTCTAAGGAACCATTGCTTTATTCGTTTTTCTTTCGCTATATTACCTTTTCGTAATATTTATTATCGTGCTAAACCTATACTTTACTCGATTTATTGACATTTTTATAAACATTATTTAGAAACACTTTTATAGATGGTTGAATTAATTAGCGAAAAATTATTACTTTTCAAGCATACGATTTTCGTATAAACTTCATCGACGATCGAATTCAACGACAACCAATACCAATAAACTAAACAATCGTGACTCTGATCCACAAAAACAAGCGAGATCGGCCTGAAAAAAGTCAATTAAATCAATTACCTATACGTCCCAGTTTTGCTCGACCGACACATGCACAAATATTTCGAAGCAGCTGGTCGCATGTTATTTTAGTTATATGCGCTCGGTCCGCGAGAGTCTAATGCCCGTCGCATTATCGCGCATTAGGCACACACCGGAGCGAAGCCTAAGGCGGAGACGAAGACCTGGCCCGGCATGTAAGGCTTATCGACCGAGCTATACTGTATATATATACATGTACATACATAGAGTACGGAATTTGCCAAGGAGGTTTACGATACACTTTAACCCGCTATGGTCGGATAAAAATTGTAATAAAATCGTGTCGACTGTTAAGGGGACTTTTGTTTGTTTTGTGGCCTTGTTGACGTTTACGTACGGAATCGGATTTTTCAGACAATTCTTCCAAATTACAAAACTTGCGGTTGTTGAAAACGCCTTTCGATGAAATGTTGAACAAAATTTCAAAGCTCAACACGTTACGTAAGAAAGAATAATACGTGCATTTATTATTCATAAATGCAATAAAAAGATAAAAAACGCTGCCAATTCATTGGCGCGGAGTTTCCTCCACATTAATTTATCGTTCCTATATACATGTATTGTATTTATTTCAAATATAAAATATATTTATACATTTTACAAATTTTCTAAATGATTACCAGCTTCATTAATATTTATAATAATTACATATTTATTTCCTATTTCTAAAATCACTAGAAACATTGGAAAAGAGTCAAACAAAAAAACACGTAGCTTTCTCCGAACTAACATACGTTATATATTGTTCAAATATCTATTTTATCTATTATATTGATTTAATTCCAGTACATTATAAAAATTGTTAAAAAAATACAGAAAAAGAGGAAACTTTATAATTTTTTTTCCAAAACTTTGTTAAAAAACAAAGAACATAAATCTTTGATCTTAATAAAGTACTCGTGGATAATAGAAAACCTCTTTTTTCATAATTATTTTCTCGGAAATTAATAAAATAATTTAAAAATTTTTGAAATATACTTCGGCATATTGCTAATAAACATGGCTTTGGTAAAATCTGTTTGGTAAAAATATCTTTCCGCGTATAACAAAAGAATTACGATAGCTAATTTAAATTGTATGCCCTTTCAAATACAATTTATTATATTGAGTACATTATATCAAAAAATATGAAAAACTGTTTCATAAAAACTTAAAAATCACCATAAAAAACAAACTTATCAACAAATCAAAGTACGGTTTTTACCCCACATCGTAAAAAACACTCACATCCATACATACATTTTCCAAAAACATTAAAATATAATCCAGAAAACCTCAATACACATTTTTAACTTGTTTTTAGTGAAACTTTTTTTTACTATTACCAAACTTCCTCTAGGAGAAAGCAATTAATCTTTCTTTTTTAGATTGCTGCTTATGATGATGAATGTCAATTCGATACGTAGATTATTCCTTCGCAGCATATTTCAAAAATACCAGCAGCAGTAAGTGGCCTTCATGTCATTGATAGCGATTTGTATTTTTATGAAAATAAAGTTTCAGCTGTAACCGCTAGATTTGATGTATTGGAATTCATCACTTATCTTAAAAAATTTGGAAGCCTAATTGTTGTGGTGGTTGATAATGGTTTAACGTACTAAAATACAAATTTGAATCATTCTCATACTGATTTAGTATGTAATATTTTCTAATATTTTCTAATTCTTACATAGGTTTGACATTCCAAAAATAATAAGACCGATTAGGAAAGTAGTATTATTGGGTGAATTAACTAGTTAAAGATTTTGCTAATTCTCTACCAATTTTTAGAAACCTTATTCCTGAGAGAAAAAAAAGAAGGAACGTTTTACTGTTGCAGCTTAGTCGCAAGTTATCTTCCTAAAGAAAATGTGGATTCCTTATTGACCACATTTATTGAGTGAAAGCCTCGAGCTACCAACGATAAAAGAATACTACAAAAAATATGCAATATATTTCCTAAAACATAATTATTTGTTATACAATATCAATGTATCATTGAAATATATTAAATTTCATTTAAGGGGATGTGCGACCCTCGCAAAGATTCCTACCTTACCGGTAGTGTCCGTAATTTCGTATTGAACAAAATATATAAAGATAGCTATTAATTTTCGGAAAAAACGCTCTGTTACGACCTCAGAAATGATGTAAACATTATGTCATTGCAGTTTCATAAAATTCCATGCAGGATTCCCGGAGATTTTCTTCCTTGAAATTTTCGAGGAAAAAAATCTCCGAGAATCCTGTATGGAATTTTATGAAACTGCAATGACATAATG